>JAULKQ010017635.1:0-10292 GCA_032356285.1 Smithsoniella earleae | reverse complement strand
CAACATACTTTGAAATGCTCGCGTATGATATTGGCACGTTGAAGTTTGGCTTGAACGATAATTGACCGCATACGGTACTTTCTTGGGGCGACATGCAAACCTGAAGTATGGATCTCACAGTACTAGTTGAAGGTTCTACAAATTAGAGTCGATACGCTGTTTCAGTACTGATGTATAACTGGCACAGGTGTGAGAATGCATGGTTACTGTACGGCAAGAAACACTGGCAAGGAACACTGGCCTTACTTTGCATGAGGACTGCGGCATTTCCTCAGACGTGTGGCTCTGCTGCTAGGTGTTCAAGCTGGTTGTAACCTATGTGTACATGTCGCTGAAAGGCTGCTTTATATATATCACACCTGCTATCTTTCAGATAGTTGGGTTTCCATCATGTTGATGAGACATCTCACATCCAGTGGTCATCAATGTGCAGGGAAACAGGGTGCTCAGGCACATGCAGTAGCAGAGGCAGCTAGTCTTGCCGCTGCAGAGGGTGCAGAGGCAACCAAGGGGATGCCAGGAATGGCTGGTAGGTCAGGATATGTTAACCCTGCAACCCTGGCCGGTGTGCCAGATCCTGGTGCGTACACTGTAGGTGTTTGGATGGAGGCCATCTTTAAATCTCTCGCCCCGGCTTGAGTTCAAAAAGAAGCTTTGATTCAAATGCAAGACCTACAGCAGAAGATTTGAGTGAGAGGACAAGGACGCTTGCGGCAAACTCTGGGATACTTAGTTTTTGTAGAGTAGACAAGTGTTTCCACGTTTGCATCATGAATGGGCCTCTGGAACCCCTTCGTGATAATGCAGCTGCTGCTTGATAGGCTTTGATAGCGATGCTGAGATTAGTAAAATATGGCGTTTGCTAGCAAACAGTTATTCAGTATGCGTGCCTCAGAAAAGCCAATCACTTGTCGTGTGATGTGAATATGTCGTGATTGGTTCAAACATTCAAGTTTCTGGTCTCTTGTTCTGACAATTTGGTGATTTCGAACAGATCAAGCGTTTTAATTTGGAGCGAGGCATGGCTAGCAGTTTCCGGTGCTGGAAAAACGATTGAACGGGACCTCGTTGCAATAGTTCCGCGGTATGTGATGCACTGCTCTGGACTAGGCCACAGCGATGTAAAGTCTGACGAAGAAAACGTGTTGGAAAGCGTGGTAGCTTGCTCAAACTGGAACTGAATACAGTCACAGCTGGTTAATCCGGGCACTTGTAACCACTCCACTTTTCAACCGGATTAAGCCAATAAGCAGGGAATATCCAGCGTCAAATATATTGAACCAATCGATAACATCAGGAAAATGAAGAATAATGATCTGTTACCTGGAGGGAAAACGAGAAAACACCATCTTGAAGCAATGTACTTGTTGCCACCTGCGGGTAATGAAATGATCTCTAGGGGAGAAACAAGTGAGCTCTGTACAGCACCCAAGAGCATTGAATCAAGACATTAGATAACAACTTTGATTATTTAGCAAATGTTCAGCTCCCAAATCACATAGTGTATTACAAGTAAGAAGACCCCAAGAGAATTACACTTTCACTTAAAGATCACCATGCCACAAAAGTTCTGCATCCATATTTTGTCATGCCCTGGGTATCACCTTCGCAGCCCCCGCAGAAAATGGCCAACAAGTACAGATTGTGCGAAAACCAAGGGCTTCAGGATTGAAAATCTGTACTCCTTCATGGAAAACTCCTCATAGCTTGAAACCTGTTGCTATTTCTTCAATTAAAAGCTTAGCTTCATCAACAGCACTGGCAGTCCCTTCGATGTTTGAGTTTTCTAATTCATTCGTGCGCATTTTCAATGTTTCCCAAGCTTCTCTCATATTCAGGCGTAACATGGCTGCATCTTCTGGCTTCTCACTCTTCTCTACCTCATCTAGTGCAATCTGCAGTCAAGCATAAAGCGTATGAGTACAGCATTATGGTACAAGGGGCGAACACTGTAGTGCCAAGCCAGGATAGTACGTAGTTGACACCAAGCAGTGCTCAATATGTAAAGTTAGAGATAAGGTGCTCCTTAAGCTCAAGCTTGTTGGACAAAATGTCCAAAATGAAGAAATACATGATCTCAGATCTACGCACGTAATCCACATGCATAGCAAGTGGCACTAGGTTACTATTGAAAACAAGGACAGCTGTGTATACACTTTGCTGACTTCACCAGGTACTTAAACAAAGAAGAGAACTAGCAGGGTTATTGCTAAAACCTCTACACGATTCTATGGCCACAAGTAATATGGCCAGAATGTGTAAGTGTGTGAACAAGTACCTTTACTATATGAATAAGTAACACACAATAGTTAAATCTAGTCGTCTTCTGGCAAGACTTCTAAAATGGCACTGGTTTTAGTACTGCCAGTCTCATTAGACTTTGAGGATTAGGCTAAGCGGCAATTTTTCATAATGGTACATGGACATAGGGTAACATCTGTGTAAATGTGTATAGTACACTACCCCACGGTTTGGAGCATTTAAGTTCTATAGCAACTCACCTGAACATTGTTTATAGCTTGTCGCAGCTGTATCAAAGCTGAGGCTGATCTGGACTGCTGTGTTGGTAGCTCAGGAGCTGCCCTATCCCCTTCTTCTTCAGGCTCGCCAACTGGGGGCGGCATTTCTTGCTGATTTTCTAGCGGTTCAGGGTAGCTTCCTTTTAAAAATCGGGTGCTGTTTGGGGGTAAGAACGGTTCTACGGTTTCCCACACTTGCATCTCAACACGAGCGCCTTTGACTAGCAAGTCATCCATTTGCTTACTAACCATGTTTTTCAAGTTCTCCTGCACTAAAGTTTGTCACTTGCACTGCGGAATGTGATGTAGATCTAGTGGCACGTACTCGTGTAACACAATCAAGACGGGTCTACCCAAGTTCTTACACAACCTCCGCACTGCCATAAAACAATACACTGCATAACGATTGAGATTTAGATGTGGATATTAAAATACTATGCGTCACACCTTTTTTTCCTCGCTGCTAAGTGCTTCGTCCTTGAGTACTTGGTCAGCTAGTTGAAGATTCTCTGAAACCGTCTGAGCCATAAATGACGGTCCGGAAACCAGAGCTCCGGCATACAATCGGGGAAGAAAGTAAAATGCATTTATTGGGTTGTTTATCCAGGCGCTTAAATCCCGGGCTGCTGAAAGCTGCACATGATGACGAGCGAGTGTACGGCACGGCCTACTCGGAGCCAGCTGTAGTCGTGCCATCAGTATTATCGATGGAGGTGAAGGCTTGGTGTTATTGAGTGGGATGGGTACTTTTTCGACCTCAAGCTCCCAATTAGCGGTTGGACACTAGAACCTGGTTACTGTGCAATAATGACGACTTGTGTGCTGGGAATGTGTTGAACAAGACGATTCGGGTGTAAGGTACATACCAAGGGGCGCACAACGCATAGCCTCAACAATACCTGATGCTTCTACCCAATAGTTAGGTGCAATGTGCTATCGCACAACGATTTCAACGCCGCGATGTAAGCAGTGCTTGAGCTATCGCGAGTAAATCGAAGCTGATTTATTGAGCTGCGATGGTGCACCATGGTAATGCTAAACCCCCACTCACAAATCAACACAAACTTGCTTTAAATATACAGCTGTTATGTGGCAAAAACGCATAAGTGAGTAAAGCGATTGAATGGTACATTGCACTTGCCATCATCTGCACAGACTTGTTCTCTTATTAGAGTGTATGTCCAGTACAAACTGATATCGGGACAACAGAAGCATTTATCGGGATGAGTTTCAGAAAAAATCAGAATGGTTTGGGCGTCAAGCTGGACTTCACTTGGGGCTGCTGTTCTTTCTTACTTGTGTGCACGCTGATGTTGTCGTTCTTATCTATGTGAACATTCACGTCCCATCCTTCCCAGAGATGAAGATTCCGCACTCTAAAATCCCAGAATCCCGTGCGGATAAAGCTCTAAACAGGCGTTTGCAAGACCTTGCATTCCAAGCACCGTGGTTCAGGTTTTATCCGACACAATTCTTGTTTTATGAGTTGGGCGCTTGACGATCGTTTTCCAACTTAAACAAGTTCGCACTTTCATAGGGAGACTTTCCTCTCCAGGTACACAACACTTGCAACGTCGTTGGCGGACACAACTCCGGAACAAGCACTGGAGTTGCGCCAAGAGATGCACGCCTTAGCAAAAGTGGGTACAAGGATGGATAGCTGCCCACCACAGTTACTAGTGGATGCAACAAAAGGACTAGCGGCGGCGTACGGGTGTTTGTCGCTGCACAACCAAGCATTAATCCATGCCAACAATGCGGTACTGCTGGCGGAGGATTTGTGTGGTATTTTTCAAACACCTACTGAGGGTGCTAAGGTACGTCAACAACACTAAGAAAGAGAGGGGAGCATTTAAGGAGTTGGCAAATGGGCAACTAGCTGACTCTATGTGGACCTTGTCAAGTGCTCTGTTCAGGCCCATCAGATATGGACCAGGTGTGTGGGGTTTGTTGCGGACATTCAACTTAACATCTATCACCAGACTCACAACAAGGTGGCATTGTTACATGCAACCCAGGGATTGGAGATAGCATTTCCTATTCTGCAAGGCATACATGACAATGACATGTGTTTCACAGAACCTGTCATACAATTCCTGCACCAGGTGATTGCCATTCCAGGCATTAAGAACTAATCAGCCTGGGGACAAATGGGAAAGAGCTTTTACCACAATTCAATAAGACAAGGTGTAATGCGTGTACAGAATTTCAATTTGGCATTGACTCTTGGCGACTGTTTGGCTGCAGTTGGCGCTGAAGACATTGCCTTGGCAGAGGCCATCAAAGATAGATTAGACATTTCATACGATCGGTTTTCTGCTGGCAAAGTCAAGCATGGTCTCGAGCTGGAGCGTAGCAGTCAAAGAACAAAGGTGAGTTGCAGCAGACAGCATGGCTGTCTTGCATGGGTGTAGATCGATTTGAAACAGTCACACATGGTCATACAGCATGCAGGGACAGGCTACAATGCTTGAATTTTCATGTTCAATGTCACAGGCAGAAAAGTCGTTGCGCTGTGCATTGCAAATTTTCAGAACATGTCTTCAATCAGTGGAAGCAATTGAACCCACAGCAACAAGAAGCTTTAAGACTGGATGTCTGCCAGTCAATCATCCACTACTGTTGCAGCACATTTACAGACGCATAAATGAATGTTTATACAACTCTGCATGTAGCTTGACTTTGACACACTCGATAGACACAAGTGATACACCAGTTGACTATCTTGGAACAGCAAAAGTGCTGCTTGGCCGTGTGCTACACCAGCCTGCACAGCAACACCAGGGAGATGCATGTTTACCTGTGGCACTACACATCAGGGTTCTAAGATTACTTGGTGATGTTAACATGGAACTCGATCAGCCTGGGGATGCAGCTCAAGCGTATGTTCGAACCTTCCTTGCTTTGATTTCTAGCTTCCTTCCCTGTGCTGCCACCAGAGGGATGTCTGATATTCTACAGAGAACAGGGGGTGCAGGTACTCGGCTCTTAACTACCTTCTCCGCCAAAACATGTCTAAAAGGAAGAACGTGAGTGAAGATATTTATGAGTGCGAACTTCGCTGGGGGATTGCACTACTTCGCGGTGGGTGTTGTGAACAAGCTGAGAGAATTTTAACCACACTTCAAAACAAGCTTCCAAGGAATCATTCTAAATTGAGTGAAGTAGAACATGAATTAGAGGCCGTCACGATGATTCGTGCGCGTAACAAGTCTCACAACTCCTTGCTGTGAGATTGCAAGGCTGGAAGGGACTCAGTCTATCTTCCAATGGTTGTCTTACAAAGCTACAAGTTGGGGCGGAGATGGAAACAAAGAGCTGAGTAGTCAGTAATAACATCTGTCGCTTAATAACGCTGCTTATATGAACTGGCGTTGATGTCAGCGTACTGTACGCTCGCACGATGCGAATCCCATTCACCGGGCCGCAATAAGCCACTCATGTAATCAAAGCTTCTCCAGTTCATAGTCTCCCTGCGTAAGATATAATTGTCAAGGCTACTTCACATGGCATACGTGATACGAGAAACAGTTACGGGAGCATACTAGGTGAACGAAAAACTTCTTGTCTTTGCCACTTTCTTGCTTCAAAACAAATGCGACCTTCCACGGGTAGTTCGGTGAAAGTTGGCTTCCTTGGTATTCTGTGACATTTTCTTTCACCGTGCCTTCCATGTTTTGTATATCAACTCCACTCTTAAAACCTGGTACGTGGTAAACCTTCATTTCTGCGGTCACTCGTACCTACACAACAGAACGCATCCACTGGTAAGAGGCAGGGTAACACTTAAAGCTGGGTCGTTAGGTGAAATGTATGTCAGTTCGATAACTTGAAAGACCGCTACCTTGTCACCCTCCGAGATTTCACCTCGAGCAATGCAATTGCGAGAAGGACCCACACGTTTCCAGGACGGAGTCGCCCCATGGAAGCTGTTCACTCGAGCCTTCAAACAAGGTACCATCATTTCACCGTCAGTATCCGGGAGCAATTCACCACCAGGACCTAACGGTAACAGTGCGTACGGTAGCAGCGCACAAACAACCGATGCAACACGTCAGTCAAGCCCTGCACCGCATTCTACCGCTCAAGGTCGTATATATACCCATTCTTTGCCCTCATAAGCTAAATGCGCTTGATGTTAGCTCACGTTCATTTACTGGCTGCATTTGGCTGGTTTCGCACCAGCACTGAGATTGAATTCGGCAATGAAGTGTGATGGTCTTGTTCACGGAAGTATAGTTACATTGTCCATGCTACTGATTATCGATCATGCGAAGAATGGTGTCCATCATGTACTCAGATTACTTTGCTTTCGCTTCCGTTCAGGAAGTGGTTGAATTTTCGGGCTCCCTGAAATTGCTCGCACCGTAACGCGTCCCATAGAGACGTTCACGCGACCTCAAAATCGTAGGACTTGATATAACTTAACTAATACCTGGGCTGCAGTTTCTGTTTGCACACCTTTCATGTACACTGCCTGCGCCATGAAGATTGTTCATTGACAGGGTACCAACCCATACTATCTATACCTCATATCACTTGGAGCCTTTTCTCCAACTTGATATGAAGCAGTTTTCCGTACGCGAGTTTTTTTGTTTGGAGAGTTCTCGCCTTGTGTTGTTACCGCTTGTAGAGGATGGCCTTTCAAGAACTGCAAGCTTGGTATTGTTGGACTTCGCTGAAGTACAGAACTTGAGGTAATGCAGTATTTACGCGGAGGGGAAATTGAATAGATCTTACTGTGTCGCTGAGGTGACGAGAACGCCAACTCAACTACCACCCGCAGCAAATCCCTCGTTACGGGTTCTCTATTGCCAAGGGCAGCATATAATCATTGCCCTGTGAATGATGGAAGAATGCGTTATGAACTAGAATCAATTCACCGTTCCCCATAAATTATCTAGATCAGTTGAGAGCTCGCAAGAAAGCACAAATTTGGGTCACGTGGCCGCAAAGGCCCACCTGCATGGTATTATCTGGCCATAATATGAACTGTGAGGGATCGAGTTGTTCGCTTTCCTGCATAAACTGCTCCTGCACTTCGAATCACGTGGTGAAGCAAGTGAACACATGTGCAGCTCTATGCTGTGTCACTAGAAAATCATTTGCCCGATATTCTGGCATAAACAAATACAAACGAGGTGTCAAGTGTAGGACAGAATTGTATGAAATGTGAGGTGGTGAGTAAGGTTGTTAGTCACAAGACGTGTGTAGATACAATGTTCTTCGGGTGGTTTATGGCACATGTACAGCATCTGCTGCACTAAACTTAAGGTCAGCTGACTGGCTTTGAAAGGATGCACATTATGCATGCCATATTGTGGAACCTTATTTCATGTCATGAATTAGAAGAATCTTGGAGATAGGCCTTGCACAATGCATACCTTCGCACAGTGCTACTCCCACCAGGTGACGCTAAGGAGCCCAGGGCACTATCATCACATGAGTGTTCAACAAGAAAACATAAGTGCTAGGACATACAGATGCACAGGGATGCAGTGAGCAGAAGACAAAGCCACTTTGAAGGTGAATTGAATGCACCTAATTCTGTTCTCAAGCAATACCTGACTCGAGAGAACCAGCAATGAAGCTGGAAGGTGTTTGAAATTTCTGGGACTGCTGCAAGTTTCGTGAAGAGCACCTTCTCAGTACTGGCCACAGAGAGCTATTGAGTGCACTACTGTGGGGAGATCAAGGCATGTTTGGGGACTGGTGTTCTGTTTACATTAGAGCATGAGTTGAGTTCATACCAATGACTATTGCATTTATTCCCTGCTTAGATGGATCAGTGGAAAGTGTTTGTCATTGTGTAGCCTAGGCAATATATTCTAGATCATAACACACCCCTACATTAGGCTCTAAGTGCAGCATACTCTAAAGACTGCAAACTTTGTGCACCCAGGAGCGAGATCCAATGAGTAGGCCAGGTAAAGAGCTTCCTGAGAGTAGTGAACTCACTCTGTGAGGTGTCTCGGTTTCGAGTGGCAAGTTAGCATGCATTCTGGATATCTTCAGTAGTTTGCTTCCTAGGGCAACAGAATCGCAGGGGTTTTGAGTTGCCAAGTCTTGGGTGTGCCTGACATACTCCTGAGCACAGCATCAGAGCTGGATTAGTTGACCTTAGGAGATCACTGGACTTTGCACGTTCATTGGTAGCTGCACAAGCCAGTGTAGGGCTTAACAACAAGGATAAAGAAACAAAGGTCAATTTGCAATTAACACCATTGTTGCTGCAGAAGCCCCTTCGTACTCATTGCAGCTCAAGGCTGTTCATGTTACCTGGTGGAGATCATCCTGGACTAGATGACCATCATACCTCAATGTGTTTGACATTTGGCTAGTAGGAGAGCCAAATCTCTTACTTCCTGTCACTGGCCAGATATCGTAGATGAGAGGATTGTGAAATCAGGCAGGGTTTCAAGGTGAATAACTGAATAGATACAAGCATGCCGATTCAGAATGACAGTAGTACGCCATGTGCTCACAGTATACCTTACTCCATTCTGACCAGAAAGGTCTTGCACATGGAGGTTCAAGCAGGGATCGGCTAGGGTCACTGGGAAGATTATAAGTGTCAATGAGGGCTTGGCTGTGCTGGGATTGCACTGGTAAGGGTTGTAGGCAGCCACTGCAACGCTTTGGTATTGTGTTTCTACACATATCCCCCTTATCGTTGCTTACATGTTGCATTTAAGTACGCCAGATTGAATTCAAGATCGTTCAACTGGCTTGCGTTGTAGAGTGGTAAAGCTACCATGAGAAGTCTACAGCTGGTACGTCAGTTAGTCAGGGATGGGTTGATGCGTCCTTTTGGTCTCCTCTGTATCCTCTTCGCGTGTGAACGTATTCCTGTGTTCTTGTTGGTACAGAATCACAATTCACAGCTGAGGTTGTGAACTCTTCAACCATTCTTGGCTCGTCCTGTCACGGACGCGAGATGTTTTCAGCATCAACGACTCATTTCCTGTACATGCTGCAGTTGAATCCATATTGGTGTTTTCAATTTCTGTGCTTTGTTTGGTGTGGCAGAGTATGAGAGAGTCAGTCGGTTGCAACTGCCTCTTCTTTCTCAGATAACGAGGAAAATATCGTCTGTGAATGAATACATCCAACGCTAGATGCTTAAGCCTGACAATGCTTTATTTATTTATTTAATTTGTACTTCTCTGATTGTTCGATGTATTGTATCCATATAAGTCAATCCAACCACGTACGAAATTGAAAGTCCGCGCTGAAGGTCAACCAAATAGTGCAATTGAGAGGAGATGAGTGGGTTTATGGTCACTTTTGTTTCCCAGCTCCTGACTCTGTATCTGATATATTTAAATTTCCTGTTTCTTCACTGCAGTTTTTTTCTGCTCAGGAGAGTATTTGCACTCTTTCGAGCTGAAAGCCCTCCTATTGTCCCGATAATGCAAACTCCACTCATGTTTGTGGACCACAGCTTTCTACTGGCTTCCTAACCGAGCTAATAAAATGCAGACGTGATCTTGAAATGGAGGCTGAAGAAGGGCCACCCTTAACAATGAGCTGACTTATACACGAGTGCCTAACTTCATGTAAAGAGTTGTGTTTGCTGCTCGTCTTAAAGTGTGATTTTCATATGACTCGAGGAGATGTGCATAACGATGTATTTGCACACTGATGAGTTTCACAAGGCATTATTACTGGCGCGTCCGAAAAGATTTCAATTACTGTTTAATTACAGATGCGATTAGGGCGAATTCAAGCATCAAACCAGCAATCATGCAGTTGAATCAACCGAAACTTGAA
>JAULKQ010017624.1:0-10293 GCA_032356285.1 Smithsoniella earleae | reverse complement strand
CAATATGGACCAAATGGTGCTATTCTTAAACTTAACAAACCTCTGTATGGTTTAAAGCAAGCAGCTAGATGTTGGCAGAGAAGCTCGAAATTTCTTAGTATCCGAAGGGTTTGAGCCTAGTGCAGCTGACTCTTGCCTATTGATGACCCAAACACCTAATGATGTTACATGGCTTCTAATCTATGTGGATGATATGGTATCAGGTGGACCACGTAGCAATGAAAAATGCACGCTTATGACATATCGTGTCAAATGCCATGAAATCAAACCCCGTAAATACATATTAGGGATCAGAATTGACTATGATCGGAAAAACAGTACTATATCACTTGATTCATGCACCAAGACAGAAGATGCTTTAAGACCTTATGGATTGGATCAGTGTACTCCGAAAACTTTACCTATGCCCCCATTCTTAGAAAACCATAACGATGACCGGAGCTCAGGTGATGACCACATGTTCTCGAGTTTAATTGGTACTTTGAGTTATCTTGCTCAAACAACTTGACCAGACATATCATTTGCTGTTAACGCATTGTCACGCTTTCAAAAATCACCTTCAATGGAACATATTAGTAAAGCAAAAGATATTTTAAGATATTTCAAAGGAACTATCCACAAACGACAAATGTTCAAGTGTGCTGCAGACCTGAAACCAACTTTGTTTACAGACACATCTCGTGCCTCCTGTTTAGAGGGTAGAAGAGGATTCTCTATGCTGTCCAGCTCTTTAGGGCAACTGTGGCATGGCGTACAAGAAAGCAAACACTGTGTGCAGATTCAAGCACGTACGTAGAATACATAGCAGCATCTACTGGAGTAAGAGAGGTCTTGTGGCTGCAGAAGATTCTAGAAGATTTAGGATATAGTTGTGTATAGTTCATCCATTACTGCGACAATCAAGCAGCTATTCACACCATTACTAAACACGGTACGACTGATGGTAATACACATTTTGCTATCAAATTCCATTCGATACGCGACCAATATGGTGCGGGACTGTTTGATATCAAGTATGTTGCTTCCAAGTTTAGTGTTGCGGATGTTTTTACCAAACCCTTACCAGATCTAGAGGAATCATTTAAAAGATTGATAAAACATGTTGGCCTGTAGTAGGGTGTGTTTACACATGTTTCAGCAAATCATTAACCTCAATTTCGTCATGCAGGAGACTTTAAGATCAATTTTTACTCTAAACTCTCCAATGCCCTTACCAATCCATTGGAGCGGGGTGTTGGACATCCTATGTGTGTGCAGGTCGAATACTCATGCGCAGCTAAAAGAGACAACAAACGAGGATAAGAAGGGGCGGTTTGCCGCTAGGCAAAAGTATCAACCTGCGCTGCGATGCTTCGTTTCCAGGGCTGGTATAAATACCGCCCGAACCACCAAGCCGGAATTTATCGGTACCGCTCAATTTTGACCAATCTAGTTATTAACTTCTGAGTTAAGTTAGATTCAAGCTTGAGTTTTATAGTTAGTGTAACTGAATTAGGTGCACTGTCTATTTCACAACTTCAACACATTCCGGTTCAATTGATTATCACAATAGCCATCATTATCGATCTGGGATCGTCGCATAGTCAGTGAAGCATCGTTGTTCAGTTGTACCTGATAATGCCTAGTACAACTGAAGTGGCAACTCTCGTCCATTTTCTAAGGTTTTCAGATTGTGAGCACACTTGTGCTGATTCGCTCCTTACGTACAACCCCTGGGATCGGCCCCAGCCTACAAGTGGATGGCCAAAGACTGTTAAAGACTGAATAAACTTAGGCACCTCTTATTCGCTTATCTCGTACTATGCTCAGGCAGTATATGGCCCTTTGTTTAGAAGAGATTGGCGCTCCTCACCGATTCAAGTTACGGAGTTGGGCAGGTCTTGGTCACCCTCCCCAGCAGCTTTGTTAACCCAGAGCACAGCCAAGCAAAAGATTCGCAAGTGACCCTTCAAGCAATGGAAATCACAAGAAAGAAGCGTGTGAAATGTATGCTGGACAATTTCTCCGTTCGAGGCTGCAGTCTATCTGCACACTGTATACTGCACACAGGGATAACTACATTCCATTCAGAGCTTATGCGCGACAAATAAATAAAGAATTGACAACCACCGCGATACTACACGGCGAGGCGATCGGAAAGTTGAGAGTGTCACAAGCTGGGGACGAGAGAGGAGGTGAAACAGTACAACCTTACTACTCACGATTCCCCGTAGATCCGCATGATATCAGACATGTTAATAGTCGACTATCCGATAGTCGATTATCCGTTTATACGAATGCGAAGGACGTTCGAATGTGAAGAAGTAGCCGGCTTCTTCACGGTCGTGGTGCGAGCGCTCGACACACTCAATGACATTGTATGGAAGCGTGTTTTACATCAATGTTGACGCATATATTAGCAAAGTCTAAGAATGAATGACAAGACTGTTGAATGATAAATCATGACACCGCGAACCGCTATATTTACGACATAATAGAGGTCAAACATTCAATTAAATGCAGTACGGATTCGGCGCTTTTCGATTCCTACAACGACGACCATGCGAATCGCATAGAATCTGATCCACCGCAGACGTACTACGCAGCATGCATAGCTTGACGTCCAAGATGTTGCAACAGCTTGTCTCTGAAATAGCTTTGCCCACTGGCTGTTGGAGATATCGAGAGTGATTGCAATAAAAGCAACCCTAGTAGACATGTGAATGCATGCCTGGAGTGAGGTAGGACAACACTAGAATCAAGAGTATATAAGCAAATTAAGCATTAAGCATAGTAAGTGTTTGCTTGACGCTCACTCTGGTGTCGTTCGCTTCCATGCTGACCAGGTATGTATATTTACGATAGATAGACGATGAGTATCATGATGGCGTAGCCTGCATTCTTACCGAGTGGTACATGCAGAGAACCGCAAGGTAGAATAAGAACATTACATCGAATAGCAAAATCGTTGTTCTGTTCTACACTGGCAGGGTTACTTGCGAACGTTAAACTTTGGCACGGGTTTGTCACTGGCACGTGGGTTGGCGTGGTCCCGGTATATGATGTTATCTTCTAAGTTCATGAACTTCGTAAGTGATTCTATGCACATGGAAGTGATCGCAATGTGAACTATCGTGCACGATGTTCACGACGCGGCAAGGGTGCAAGGGAGGAAGCCAACAATTGAAATCACCACTGCAGCCCACTCTACAACAGCTCCCCATGATTAAGTGAACTACTCTGCGTAACTGTGATTGGATCACTTTTGCTACTGTGTCATTTGTGCCCTTCGTCCACGTCACTGCAGAAGCCGAAGCAATGGATGCGAGCGGCAGCTCGGATTGCTGCCGAGTAACGTTTTCCGAGCAGCGAGTAACTTTGCTGATGAAGCAATGCGGCAGGATGCGGTCGAGGGAGTATCACTCTTGCTCCCATCAGTGCATGGCACAGTTGTTGAGTTCTCCACCAAGGAACTTCTATTGCGCTGTCAAGGGCTCGACGCAGGCTCCAACAATAGAGCTTACCATCGAGCGCGAGCTTTTGCACAAGGTGCCACTGCTGTTCGATATCGACTCCAGTGCAGTACCGCAGGTTGAACCTGCAGAGACTGATGGCACTACTACAGAAGACGACCAGAAAATCTCGGATAAATCTGGTAGAGTTGCACATTTTGAACCTCCATGTTCTATATGGGGCTTCGTGAGCCTTTTGCTGCTCGTGGACGAAGAGGTATCACTTAGGAAGTGGTTCGACAAAGACAGCAATCCAGACTTACCTGCCCAGACGCTCAGAGTACGAAAACCATTAGGCTGCTATTGTTACCGGTCTGATGTAGCTGCGTAGGCAACCTGCAGAAGTGGCTTTGTGAGCAGTACTGCGCTTACCACATTACCGTATGCAGAGTGCTGACTTTTTCGGTTGCCAAGAGGAAAGTAAGGAAATTATTCTATGGTATAGAAATTCGTTACTGAGCCTTGTCGAGTACGGGAGGACCCTTACCAACTCAGTAAACAGTTCGACTCTGGTCCCGCGAGGACTAGCACGTCATTGGAGGTACACAAAGGCGCGTCCTGATTCATGCTTGTCTTGCTCGTAGCAATGAGTGTTATGACATGTAGAACACGCGTTACGCCAAACTCTTTTTTGCCGCTGCATTGGTGTGTTCACGTGACGTTTGGTTTGCACACCTCCATTCCTGCAACTTCAGAAATGGTGTACATTTTCTCCCATCATTGGACCGTCGCCGATTGAGCATGCTTGTCCACAAAAAGCGGCTATTGGCGAAGTTTGTGGCCAGGTTTGCTTGTAGTTAGTGCAGCATGAGCACCGTGCCACGGATGTCTGCATCTTTCCTTACGAAGGTGTGTTTGTGAAACTGGACTAGTAATTATCGGGACATTCAATTTCTTCATCGATGCGTGTTCAAGTGGATTTGAGAGTCTCGTTATTAAGCTGGAGCGAGCCACCCGCAGTCGAAGTGAATACTTACTCCTCAACTGCCTTTATCGAAGGGGAGGAGCCGAATCATGCTCAAGTTCTTTCTCATTTGTAAGAGAAGCTACTGATATCATTATTTGTGTTCAAGGATCGGTAGCCGCTTTGCGCTGAATGTATATTAACATCATGCGTACATGTTGCGGTTATGATTTACACGACAATATTCCAATTGAACGAGGGGCTTCTATTTTATTAAATTATCGGCATTAACGAGCTTAGGAGTTCAGGTAAATGACCTGCTCGAGACAAAGATTGTTTACTTCCGCTCAAGTGATAACGTGGTTTCTTTATTGATTGATCAACTAATTAAGAGGCACGCAATCAGTTAGTAGTGTCTATGCTTGCACGCTTCGTACGGGCCTCATTTGACACCTTCTGTATTTTGCTAAACTTTGTGTCACAGAGCTGTTAGGCTGCACAGCTTTGGATTACGAACAGTGGGCTGCATCTTGAATCAAAACCACACATAGTGACTGGAGGTCCCTGATTTCTCTGGTTCTGTTTTGCAATTAGTGAACTGCTGGGGATGTTGAGCTTTAGCATTGATTTAACCAGCCTGTGGCCCTGGCCAAGCTGAGCCTGTTTCAATGAACTTGGTTACTAGAACTAGAACTAGTATGCTATGGCTGCGTGTTCAAGGAGAGATTTATAATGAACGGCGGGAAACCGTGAGGGTTCCCCCCATGCCCATGGAGCTCTTGGGATTCAGCCAGTATTTTGCAAAGGTGTCTTACTCGGCTGATCAACATTGTTGTCAAGATCGAGCTTGAAGCATTTTATCCTAACACAAGAGCATGCACAGTCAAGTTTAACTTTTTCTAGGTCCTAAGGTGATACGTAATGCCTAGTTTTGCAACATCCTCTTAACAACAATCACCTTCACAGAAATGTTCAGGTCATGTGTGAAAGCAGAAGTGTTCCAGAGCGTAGACGAAGCTGCTCTGATTGCATGTTTAAGGATACTGGTCAGCAGGCATCACAGCACGCAGGCGTTCATTAGCGAGAAGATGGACAAGCACAAGTGTATTTGAACAACGGTAGATAAGTATACGGATAGATAGTAAGATAAATATCGAGGGCAGATCTTTGTGATCTGCATGACTGGTCACCAGGGGGCCTAGCTGCCATAACGGTGGCTAGGCCTGGCCGTGGGTCAGAGTGAGTCACCTCCCTTATGAGTCATGCAGACTCACAAGGGAGCCCAGTGCCACAGGGGATACACACAGACTCCTGAAGCCTTCTGCTATCTTGGATTATCCTGGTATTCCCAAGTTTCAGTTATTCAGCTCTACACAGCTACAGCTTATCCGTTTGACCCATTTCTGTATCACTTCCAACTTGAAGTCTGACTACATTCTTATGCCTAGGCGCTGCTACAGCAGACGCCAAGTGCAGATACGCTCCAGGGACAATACTCCAGGCTTTGAGAACTACACTTGTACACTTGTTCATATTACTAGATGTGGATAGGTTCATTTGATAAGGTACCGCAGTAATGCCAAAGTCTAGGCGAGTCCTGACCTCAACAGCTCCAATTCGACGAGCCTGCCCGAAAATAACCCCCAAGATGAGTCCCACCCATAAACTTTGTCGAAATATGGCAGTGCTTTGGTGCCCTGCCGCCAAATAAGTATGGCATGTATCGACATTCCCAGTCTCTGGCTACATATGGACGGCACCTCACTCCCCTACCTAGATCCCTTCTAGCCAATTTTTTCAGTATTTGCGCACCTTTTTACAAATGCAATTAAAGCAAATGCTAGCATCACACTTGATGAGAGAGACACAGATCTGCTTTTGACATATTCCCACTAGCACACAGGCGTTCTGCAAGTTCCCTACCAAACCTATCAACTGGTGCCCCTGGCCTTCCGCTTGTCTCAACACTAAATGGAATGAACCTGTACCCCTCATCCCCACTTCTTGCATGCTGTCTTCGCTTTTCTGCGTCCCTTCTCTCTGCTGGCCCACCTGCTTTCTTGCTGGCGGTACTTCTCAGGGTGGCACTAGCTGGATGGATGCACCACTGAAACTTCCACATTAAGGATGTCATTGAGAGTCCATACCAGCACGTCGCCTCTGCTCTCGTATCCCTCCTCCCCCAGCTGGATGGAGAGGTATTATGTGGATCTAGCACCATGTCAAGCCCTGCCTTATGGCAGCTGTACCACACCTGATTTTGGATGAAGTTATGGCATGAGGATCGGCTTTTGCCTCCGCGCCCTAATTGATGTAATGATGATCCATTACTCATTGCTTCCGCACCTTTTCTTTTGTAAGTGCACATTTTGTAGCGTAAATCGTCGCCGAAGAGAAAGAGACTGAAAATGTGTACGTCCTGTCCTTTTTCTGAACGCTCTGTGGACGAAACAAAACAATTTTTTGCTGTCCAGGCACCTTCAAAACGTTGAAAGAAAGAAACACACGACGTGTCATGTCCTGGAACCTTTTTCATTGAGACTTTGGCATAATTGTGGTACATTCTCCTCTGGTTCATCTGAACTTTGTAATCCAGACTTTTGAGTGTTGGAAGGCAAAGGAAAAGTTCCCAGGATTTTCTGTGTGCTGCTAGGAAATCCAACTGTTTATTCTGAGCTCTTGATAATTAGAATTGTCTGCAAAACTCACTTTGGATTAAAGTAGGCTGTATCTATTGCTGGTATCTTGCAATAATAACTGTGCTTTGTCAGGAGCGTATTGTAACTTCGAACTGCAAAGGTGTTCTGAAATACAGCTGCACACCAGATAGTATTTATCACGCTGCCTCAATGGTAACTTGCCAGGGTTAATTCCAAAGTTTCCTGAACTCTTTTTTGCATGGGAAGATAGATTTGCGTTTCAAATGAGGATTATCTGTGTGGCATATTCTGGATATGTGATTGAGCAAGAGTATCACGCAGTCAGGTCTAGTGTTTGCTGATGTTGGGTGTACCTGTGCAGGCTCTGCAAGCTTTGCCGGCGGAGTACTCCTGCAGCGTGTTTTCGGTGCTTCAGTCTGAGTCACACTCGTTTCCATCGGCACTGGAAAGCGCTGTTCACCTGCCACAGGATCTGCTCGCCAAGTTTCTGGCCTCCTCCCCATCTCAGCTGAATCTCAGTAAGGCCAAACTCAGCCCTGCAGAGTATGTGACGGTCCTGTCCACGCTATCGTGGCTAGACCCGCACACCATCACTGGCTTGTACCTCGGATCGCTCCAGGAAACGGATTCCAACGTTGCCCACATTACCCAGCGTATCGAATCGCTGGCAAAAGATGTAGCTGCTTCCGGCCGACGATGTCCAATCGCACAGTTGCGAGACGTCCCACCTTGCAGCTTCTGCAACCCCTCCACGAGGCCCTCCAGCTTTGGTCATGGACAGTTTTTCAACTTTTCTGCGAATGAAGAGCACTCGAAGCGCATTGACGTAATTCTGCGGCGTCGGTGTGGCCACAATCTGCCAAACTCGAGAGATTTCCCAGTGTTCATCAGCACTCCCCAAGACTCAGAATCTCACATTTCTATATCTTTGGACGATATTCCGTGCCAAGCAAATGCGCTGGCTGCGCAGCTGCGATCGATCGAACCGCAGGCTCCCAAGGTTAACATTTTCCCCAGCCTTTGCGGAGCCTCCGCACACCTGAAGAACCTGCAAACTCTCAGCTTCAACGGTTTGACGATTTTTCCGAATTACATTCCATCACTGGGGCAGGTGTTCTTGAATTTATCGCGTGGTCTGAAGTGTTTGAAATTAGTCTCTTTCCTCCCACCTGCCCATACTCCCTTCACTGACCAGCATAAAGAAGCGCTTTTGAACGCTGTATTATTACTTACGAAACTTAAGGAGCTGTACATGCCAGAGTGGGAAACGTTTCTCAATGGCAGTGTCGGGTACGTGTGGGACGTGCTAGAAGAAATGCAGGAGCTTCCATTCCTAGAAGGGATCATTGTGCCAAGCGTGTCCAAGACTTCTGCTTTTCCAAATTTTTTGCCGTTCCGAGCTGAGCGTTTCGGAGATGCGCTTTGTCCTTGACTTCGGGACCTCGACTTTACTTCGAGGGAGTATACCTTAATATTCTTGTCGGCGCCATTGAATTATGACCTCTCAGGAAGGCTGGTGCCTCTGAGCGTGAAGTGTTCCTGATAGTGTCTTTTCCAAGCTTTTTGTTCAGCTTTCCCCCCGTCCCATCAGTGTTTCATTCGCTCAGTTGAGTCTTAGTGCTTGTGACGCGGTTTGTATGTCAATGGTGTTGTAATTTCAACATGAATTATATTTGTAACACTCATTCTAACCCTGTGGATATACTGAGTTGAAGACTTAGGCTGTGGCAATGCAGCCCGATTTGAAACTCCTCTTACACTGAAATACGCAGTTGGGGTTGCAAGTGATAAGTAATACAGGCGAACCTAAGTGGCTGCTGACTTTGAATCGTCACTTGGCATACACGTCTGTCGATGAGTTTCACACATCAACTTGTTTGAACCAATCATCACAGCATGCAAGGAACACTTGCAGACATTACCAGTGAGCTAATGACAATATGGTCACAATATGTGTTCGCATCACAGCGACACTCACAAGCAATTCCAACTTTATCTGTCACATTCAACAGTCAAAAACTGTCAGTGTTTCTTTTAGAACTAGGCCCGGGATATGTGATATGTGCAGTGTGTGGCAGGTGGCTGGACGCCACCTCTCCTTGGAGAGCTCGATTGATGGATTTTATGATTCCCGTCTGTCAAGATTTAATGACTTTATAGAAGAGTTTTCGATAGTATGAGTACCAGAGTTTGCACTTGGCTGTGACCCGATGGGGATGATCGTTACATCGACGAGGATGCAGCAGCATCCCTTCCCAGCAGAGCATGCACAGTGGCGAACAAAGAGTCAAGGTTTGCTCCAATGACAGGGCCCTCAAGTGGCCAGCTGCAAGGCTACTGGTCTGACCTGCCACTCACAGTGACAGAGGCTCAGTGTTAGATCCACTCTTCTATGGAGTTTGAGCAGAAGCCGAAGTGATGAGGACTCAAGGATGCACGTAGCTAGATTGTGCTGGCCAGTCATGCTTTGTGTATGTAAACTGAAACCTGTCCCAGAGTGTCAGACTTGGATGTTTATAAGTGATCAATGTGCCAGTAACTAGGAGCTTTTAACAAATGAATGAAAGACAACAAGCACTTGTTTAAGAGGTACTCAATCACGCATAGGCCGAAACTGCTTACGGAGATCTGGGCTTCGGCCTCTCTCGTAGATCTTAGAGCAGCTGGGATCTATCACTCAGCCTAGCTGTTAAACAGCTATCAACCAAGCAGCTTCTGACCAGCCTGCAGCATCAAGCTTCAGGAAACATTTCAAAAGCAGCACACAGAAGTCTTCAGTCCAGGTGTGAGCGGTGCAAATCCTTCCCAGCAGCAGCACGCCCAACAGCATCTGGCTTGGCACCTGAGTATCCAGCACCCAGCAGCAACAGTCTAGAAGGCCACACAGCCAACAACAAGGACCTGGGTGAGAGACAACGTCACCT
This sequence comes from Smithsoniella earleae, assembly GCA_032356285.1. Classification (NCBI taxonomy): domain Eukaryota; kingdom Viridiplantae; phylum Chlorophyta; class Ulvophyceae; genus Smithsoniella; species Smithsoniella earleae. The sequence continues at coordinate 314 of JAULKQ010017624.1, read as the reverse complement.
TCCAGAGTGCCCTCCGGTTTCTGGGGGTCACTCTAGCACCTCCAACAAACCGTGACCACGCCTCTCCTTGCCGCCACAGGGAGCCTAGCAGGGTCCTTGACATGGTGCTAGATCCACATAACACCTCTCCATCCAGCCAGGAGAGGAGGGATACAAGAGCAGAGGTGGTGTGCTCATGGTGGCCCTCAGAAAAGAGAAGACAGCATGAAAGAAGAGGGGACGAGGGGTACAGGTTGATTCCATTTAGTGTTGAGACGAGTGGAAGGCTAGGGGCGCCAGCTGATAGGTTTACTAGGGAACTTGCAGAACGCCCA
>JAULKQ010017613.1:0-10299 GCA_032356285.1 Smithsoniella earleae | reverse complement strand
CACCGGTCATTGTTATGTCTCGCGACAACTGAAGCATCATAAAATTACAATGACGCAAAAAAGTCATTCAACACTGTAAGAACGCATTCGCTCGCGATTCCGCTCATTTAACGACAACATTTTGATAGAACACAACAGCGTCGAGATATTCAACAACAACGCACTCTATACCAGCACAAAGAGCTTGCAATTGCAAAATTCTAATCTCGCCTGTACAACTAGATCAACTCGAAGATAATCGTACATGTCAACAGAGCCTGGCCCGTTCCCTGTGATTGTGCTTGAACTTCATCGGCTACGAGACCTAAATGCTTTGCTGCCCACGAGTCGACGTGCTTCTTACCTAGGAGAGCAGAGAGTGCTGTTAGGGAGCTAAAACTCTTCGGGATTGACTTCAAAATGTCTCCAGAATGCCATCCTACATTGATCGTACGTATACGACCGGTACTTTTTCAGCTTAGCTAGCCATACTTTTTGAAAATTGCGTCAGCTCGATTCGAGGCTGTTATTGATCCATTCTCGACCCGCTACCGCCAGGATCACAAAACGTTAAGTTGAACAGTGCTTACATCGAGTTTGAGAGTATACCATGCTTGATTCCGTTACTTCTGACTACATATTCCGCGTACTCATCCCGTGAGACAAGCCACAGGTACTACGTAACCGAGTAACTGAACTTCAAGTTATTGAATGCCAAGTTGCGGGGTTCAATTCAATTCGGGGCGGGAAAACGGCTTTAGTTTCTGCTCTTGCGCACTAAGAGCGAGTGGGCACATCGACGAGTTCAATGTTCGGGGAGAATTGAATGATGGAAAAGCGCCGAATCCTTTCGGGTTTAATTGGTTATTGACCTCCAATCGTCGCATACAGTGGCTCGTTGTTGTTAAGTTTCACCTCACAACACAGGCGAGCTGGTGCAAATACCGCCTGCGTTCGATTTGTCGACGCTCTCAGGAACACGATGTGGATCTCCCACCATAACGCGCCTCATACAGAGTATAATAGATCGATTCACACCTGATATAACCGGCAACGAGCAATTTCAGATAATTAAATCCGAAAGGGTTTGGCGCCTTTCCAACATTCAACACCCTGGACATTGTATTTGTGGATATGCCTGTCCGCTCTTGGGGCGAAAGAGTAGAAACTAAAGCCTTTCATCGAATGCTGGTGACAGAGACCTGGGTTACGTGGCCATCTTGTGCTGCCTCACGGGATGAACATACACAGAGATGGCAGAATCGACGAGCGTATACGTTCAACATTATTGCCTTCACGAATACTGCGAAATGACAGAACGGAAGGCATTCACTACGCATACGCTCCGAGTATGGGCGAATTTATGACAGGAAATTGAATGTCAGAGGTCAACGCAGATAGCCCTCCTGAGTGTGATGATATTTCATTGGAGTAACCGGGTCAACTCCATGCATTGCTAATGCGTACGAATATTCTGCGTGTGTTACACCTGATGATTGTGCATGCATGTGTAATGCGTGAACACTGACCCGGTGTAATCACTTGACTATTGATTAATCTACTGTGTTCGCTTTGGATAAATGAGCTGTGGAACAGTAATACAATATTCGACAGGATGTTGGAGATTGTACGGGATTTGATTTCCGACACGCGTTGAAGGAACAATCTCGAATGAGGTGAATGGCGAGATCCGCCATTCGGAATCGTCAAGCTCTTGGCTGCCGTATACCCGATGGGTATATATATACTAGTCCGCTCTGTGATGAGGATCATCAAGAGTGACAGGCTTCCATTTCACACTGTTGGTTGCGTGTTTGCATACCTCATACTGTTACATCATATACATTGTTTGCTGTCGTTGCGTTACAGGTACTACATTTGTAGTTCGCTCGTCGCGAAAAAAATGGTCCGAATTGGTGTCATTTTTTTTTCCGGCTCGCCTTGCCGCTCCAATCGAAAAAACTGATTACGTGCTCGCCGAAAAGAATATTGAAAAAAAAACATTGCAGAGGCGAAGGTTTGGATTCACCTTCTCTTCGGGTGGTATACCTGATACTTAAGATGAAGTTGTAAGTTATTGGCGGTGGGCACTACGGTGTACCGCGGTATGGTTTTTGTAACGATAAATCTTCAACTCATGACCTGACCAAAAATCGTAGTCACGTCGTTTTGGCGCTTTACTCGATGGGCAATCGCGATTCCCTACTTGTGCAAATTAATAGCTCGTCGGTTGCTGGAAATTCAATCATTTCAATGCGGACAAGGGCTGAAGGAACTCGCCGGATTCGGTAAAAACGAATATCGAGCAGTCCATCTCGCCGGTAAGAGGCCGTCAGTAGCAGAGAGGACTTTGAGTTGCTACTTGAGGATGAGCAAGCCGAAGGCGCGTAGCTGTGGCCTGGGGTGGCATGTCCGGTGTCTATAGCTTGAGGGGAGCATATTGAACGCTCTTTCTCGGGGCTGGAGGAAGTTCTCCTTTTGACAAGATTAAGTGCATGAAAGATTACATTTGAGACAGGACCGCAGTTGTACTAGTGCGGGCATGTTGCCCTTTTTTCGGGTCGGGACGATGGCCTAGGTATAAATGTACATGACATTACTAATTGAAAGTGCGGCTGCATATATCGGTTCAGCACGGGGAACGACCGTCCACATCTTTATTGTTACTGCAGATGAGTGGTATTTGCAGGCATTACATGACGTTATGGTGATAAAATACGATCACCGGTACCTTTCTTAGGGCTTCTAGCCTGTGCAGTGACTCTAATGTACTACACTGCGCCGCTGCAGCGATTGTGCTGTTATCCAACATGATCGCAACTGTTATAACAAAAACCATGCTACCTTGAGTGCAATGCTGTCGCCATTGGCATGGAGGTGAAGTTTGACGAGCTTTGACCAACGAGCTACGAAGCTGGCTCGAAAACTAGCTCCTGCGATAACCAGAAGCCAGGCTGGAAATGGCAAGGTCTGGTTGTTACGGAACCGCTTGGGTCCACATCGCGGCTTGCCGTTTCCGTTTCACATCTGCATCTCTGTGTCTCCATCTCCGTCATTTTTGGAAGCCGCTGCGACTTTTTCAACAGTCTTTTGAGCCTGCTGCAGATGAGAAACAGCGACTTTGTTAACTACCAAACTGGTTGCTCCTGAGACACCTCGAGCAGCCTGCTTTCTAGCCTTCATACTGCACAAAGCAAGGTTTTGAATAAATTCGATTTCAAGTATGTAAAATTCTCCGATCTTGTGCGCGAGGGAAAGAGTGTAAGTTTTTACAACCCGAGAACACTTGAAGCAAATGAGCTGCCCTCAGATAATGTGTCCACTCATCCAATCAAATCGAAAGAAATCTATAAAAAGAACACAAAAATATAAGCTGTAGGTGTCCATTTTGGTACAACACCTACCCTCAAGAGATAACAGGCGATGTGATGGGTTGGATGGCAGGAACACGTGTATCTCTTTGAGGAGCTTTTCTCTGATTCAAGCATCTCTCGTTTACGTTACATGTGCAAGAAATCTGGAGAGATACAAGACATACAACAATGCGCTTCAGTCGTATAGTTGCGAGCGTGCAAGGCAGGTAGCGTGCAACAGGGGCGTAGAAAGGTTACGCACGATGATTTTTGCATCAATTGTTTCTTTAGCTTCTCTTTCTTAACAGCTAGTACTTCTTTTTTCTTCTTTTGTCTGCGATTCATCGGCTCAGCATTGCTGTCAACATCTGCAAGAGGCACGGGGACATTATGCCATTTCGAGCATCATGATTGAATCAATAATGTGTAAAAAAGTAAAACAAACCCATCTTCATTTCCTCATCCTCAGATTTCACTTTTTCAACGTCGTCGTGCACAATTTCCTTCGTTCTGAGCTTTCGTTTTTGTTTGGCAAGCTTCTTTTTACTCTTCGTATATCCTGGCCTCATAGCACTACCTCCAATCAAATTCACTCCTAGAAGCGCTAGCTCGAAAGATATCTAAGAGGAGCTCGTGGATTCTGTTCTTGTAAGTGTGTCCTTCTGCAAGTGCGGAATTGGCTCTGGAGTTTGCCAGAGTTTTACGTTTAAGCTCTAAAGATGGATACTAGACACTCCCGCTCTGCGCTTGGAATTGAATAGGTGCTGAAATCTTGTGAAAACTCCTCACTCGTTGTCTTGCAGGATCCCAGACCAGCGCTGTTTCTGCGTTGTCGGTGAATTGTATTATAGGGCAACAGGTTTCATTCATGCATTAGAGTGGCGGCGTGAAGCCCCCATTAGGAGTAGAAATGTCTACAAGCTAGGCTTTCCCAAGACATTAAACATCCGCAAGAGTTTGCAAGCATCCTCTTCAACGCAAAATTAAACTTGTCCTGACTCCGTCTTCGCGCCTGTTCCCAGCAACCATGAGTGGCGAACAGATTAGGTGCGTAATTGCCTTGTGTTCTGAAACAGCAGCTAGCAGAAAATAGTGAATTCTTATAGAGAGTTATAGTTTGCTTGCTTTGCAGGTTGTATGTTGGGGGCAATGTTATGGGCTTCAAGAGGTGCGCACGCGCGGGTTAGTAGAACAGCGACAACCCGGAATCGCCTGGAAAAACTCTGCGTTTGATCACATACGTATCGAATGAAATAGCTTACTTCGCTTTTCAGGGGTAAATCCAACCAGTACAATCACACCTCCTTGCTCAAGATCGATGGCGTGAACAGCAAGGAAGAAACTGAGTTCTACCTGGGGAAGCGCGTTGCATTTATCTACAAAGCTAAGACTCTTAAACAAGGAACTAGATTCCGGTGTATCTGGGGCCGAGTGTGTTACCTTCAAAATCTTAGATCCGCGGAGCAGCAGTATAGCTCCTTGACAAATACTTCAACGTGCCAAGGAGACTGCAAAGTCATCTAACCCACTAGTGCAGCTTCAGACAGTCATACTGCCTTGTAGGTTACCAGAGCTCATGGTTCCATCGGCACAGTAAGGGCAAAGTTTACAAAGAACTTGCCTCCAGCATCATTGGTGTGTAGTCCTTGAAACGGTTTGGTACATTAATTGTTATGCTCCCTTTTCGCATTGATAGCATCTTTGATTCAGCAAGCCCAACTATTTATCATTTTCATGTATCATTACAGTCATCATGAGACTGCAGGGCGCTCGAATCCGCGTGATGTTGTATCCAAGCAGAATCTAAGTGCAAGAGATACAAGTTGAAGACCTCTCATGGACTCGAATTGTATGTCTAGAAACAGTTCTTAGTAAAGTTTTGCCTAGAATGCTTCATTCTTTGGATGTAAACACAACGATTTGCGTTCACAGTACCATTTTCAGCATCAACATTTTGCAGCCCTTACAGTATACTCATTGAAACTTGAGATAGCACGACTCTCAACGTCTAACTTCCATCAGTTTCACCATGGAAACGAGATTGATATAATGCTCAATGATTTGAACCGTGGAAAGCAATAGAGCTGACGACACGGAACAATTAATGTTTCAGGCGAATGGTTCCGAACCCGGGTCTCTGTAGATTTTATGTCGGGCTGGCCTCCATCACTTCGATTTGGTCGGGTTGGGTGAGGAATATTGGGTTTACCAAAGGTTTTGGATCAACAGGCATTTTGGAAATTTTACGCGTCACCGAAACTCGAGCACAGTTCCGACGAGTATAAACCACCTTCCATACATCAAAAAGCGTTTATACATGTATTCATCATCTTCTTTCATCCATCGTAGGGCGTTTTTCGGCCACTTATAGTCCGGTTCAATCCACAGGCAGAAGGGGCGCACTTCTTTAGCAAGTAGACCGTTTCACCTTGCCAGTCGAAAATGTCGGAAATATCATCCTCAGATATCAAGACGACTCCAGTGGACATGCGATTTCCATCATCAAACCAATCGCGCACCTGTTACACTCGTTACAACGAGTATTATAAGTGTATGCAGCTGAAGGGAGAGGACTGCTCTGAGTGCGACAAGTACAGAAGGGCTGCTTTATCTCTTTGCCCTATGGACTGGGTAGAGAAATGGGAAGAATCGCGTGAGAATGGCACATGGCCAGGGAAGTACTAGCTTCAACTCGGATGATGATCCATTGCAACACGTTTCTGTCAAATTAGATGCTTACACTGTGATCTAGGGTTAATTATATCTGTTGACTTCCCATAGATACAGTGTAATGAGAATTGTCAATATATGTGCGTAGTTGTGTGCCATCCCGATGTTACAGCAGTTCGATTCCAAGCACATCATACCCGAACTTATAGGATAAAAAAACCACGCTTGGACAGTCATGTCGTCAAGGTCTAAAGTTTGCAGCAATTCGGTGCGCAGTATCTCCCATAGGAGCGAACATGTTGGTTATCGATTGATCAATGAGACCGAAGATATGTGTGCGCGCAACATCATCACTCACGTCCATCTTAAATCTATCTTCCATCTGCACAGTGCAGCCATTTTCAGCAACTTTTCGAACTTGTTGATCTGAACTAAGACTGGGAAGACGAACGCTGACCTGGGATATTGCAAACTCCAGAGAAACTGCAGATGGGTCCCCTGTGAAACACTCAATTGGAGATCCCGCCATACACGCCAGATGTGTTAGGAATGTTGAAGCATGCTTACGCAGAATCATGTAAGCTTCAACAGCTAGCTTACGGAAGTGCATGTACAATTCAGAGCTTTGGCCACCCATGGCAGCAACAATTTCTCGCTTTAAGCACACAGGCACCTTGGCCCATTGCTTTGGATCCCTCATACCAAACACGTATCCAAAATCTGTACAAGCAGAAGCTTCTTATGACAAATCTTCCCTTGAAATTCAAAAACCTGCATCATCTAAGCATCACACGCAGTAGCAGAACAGACTTGTTAGATAGCGAATCATACCAATGTGAAACAGTTTCCCATTTTTGGTCAGCAGCAAGTTCTCGAGGTGACGATCTCCCATATCTAAAAGATACGAAATAATGGCGTAACCAGCGTTACTACGCACGAAATTCTCCATCGCAAATGGGGCAATGGCAGCATGCAATTTCGAATGCTGAACTTCAGCTACCCTTTTTCCCAAAATAGCGGGACTGTTTTCCGCAAGATAGCGTAAAATGCCCTCAAACTTGCCCTTAGCAGTTAGGTCTTGTAAGGTTGCCGAGGGGACGAATTGCATGATACCTGTCGAAGGAGACATCGGCAGAACCCAGTACGGAGTCAACCTCAAGTCCAAGTTTTCACGCTTGAGAACCCGATCCATTACCCCGATTAGCTTCACAAGCAAGTCGCATCTTTAACAACTGTGTGTCCATAACACAACATTGCAGATTCTACAAGCAAAAATGCAAACAACTGCACAATGGATGGGATGGCAGAGGAATGAGTTTCCACCACTGTCACCTTGAGTAAAGCTTTACAGTTTATATCGCGCTGTATTTCGTCTTTCAGCTACACGCATGATGAAGAACTTTTTTCGATACCACCTCTATCGTCACGCGAAAATGACACCCGGTGTTCACTTCAGTGAAACACTGCAGTGAAACACGAAGGATGTGAATAAGTAGTCCTAAAGTTACTCAAGTGCATATAACAGCGAGTTGGAGCTTGCTGCTCTCTAATATCACGCAATGCTAGATGTAGGAGAGAGAAAGTACGCAGCACTTCCTCGTGAAGCTTACCTGACACACGAACTGATCCTGGCGCAAGTCATCCCCACTCTTGAACAAAATTTGCAAAGGTTCGGAATCTGTGTAAGGGTTCAAGGGAGGTCTCGGGCTTGCAGAGGCGTCCGCGAAGCTGTTCGGCCCACCCCATGGTCGGTCCACGGCAGTGCGAAATGCCAACCTCACAGGAGACTGGGTCGACTTGAACACTTTGCATTGCTGCAATACAACACAGCGATCTTGTGTCATCCAAGCTTAAAAAAGCCAGCACGTCGCAGAGTTGGGGAGCCAGGGGGATTTGAAGCGTACCTCGGGTACTACAGAGACGAGAGTGAGGTCTGGATCCGCGGGAAACGGAACGTTGATAGACAGGAGCTCGCTGAACTTGCCATGTTCAGTCAAGCCGAGCTGCAGCGTGTCTTGGAGCAGCTTTGAATTATTAGGCAGTGAGGCCATCTGAAGGGACGTATTGCTGGTAAAACAGGAAACAATTCTCACCCATTTTCATAAAAAAAGGCTGAATATAAGGACCCCATGACCCCAGCTTCCATGTACAGATACTGATAATAGACAAATGGCTTGGAATCAAGATGGCAACAGCAGTTCAATTGATGAGTGAAATAGTGACAAACACTGGAGCTCCTCAAGACACGGCTTGCTTACTCACAACATGACTAAACACAAGGGGGCAGGGTGTTGTTCAATCTAAGCATACAACGCTGGTCTGAGAATATCCCAATATTCCATACAATACTAAAGGGAAGGGCGTTTCATGCATCATGAAGAGTGAATTTGATGCTGGGTCACGGCTTTTGAGGCCGAAAGATTCAAACATGCATTCTTTCACAGAAATGGGGCTATACTTTACGCTCCAACAAGCTGTCACTCGTCACTCGATGCTTATCTGCAGCTCAAAATGAACGGGATTGTTTTTCAGCCCAAAAAAAGTGCCCAGCCAGTCAATTCAGCACTGTTCTCACGTGTGCAATACTTCCACCTTAAACTTAGCAGACATATACACCTTCTTTAAAATTGCTCTGGTAGTCGCCCACGGGTACAGCCTCAGCACATGCATCAGTGGTTACCGGGGGCCTTAGCTATAGGTCATACAAAATCAGCTGCTGGAAGTTTGGCAAAAGACAGCTTTGCAGCCTAGAAGCAAGTGGTGAGTTGATAATTTCGTGTGCCCGTGTTGTGCCGAATTAACCAGATTCGAATAAACCAGCATGGACTGTGTATCAGAGTGTTCATTATTCACCAGACTGGCCACCTCACATCTTAAGAGTTACGCCCATCACACAGCGTGCACAGAGGATCGACCAGCAGCAAGATGTGGGGCTCAGACAAACTGATCTAAGGACACTCGCACGAGTGCCAACAGGTGGCAGCTTGAAATAGTAAACCAGAACTCACCTCTTTGCCGAAACGGTCTAGAAACGCTTTCAGGCGCATTTGGCCATTGACTGCTTCGTGCCCCCTCCTGCAAAACGCCATATGCCACTGAGTCACAGATGCAATTCTATGGGCAGCGCCCTCCTGGCTGGAGCTCGAGGCCAATCTTACGAGCTAACCAACCACAGAACCGCTGGAAGATAAGTTTGTTGCCTCTAATTAAAAACGCACTGATCTCCTTGTACATCGAGCGCACAAACCTTGCCTTGCCAGCGTTCCTAATCTATCACATCGTACGATTCAGCAGTAAACGGTACGAAGCTCTACGCGTTTGTCCCGATGTGTTGTCCGGAAACGTTCAAGTTTTGCTGGGAAATCAGACTTGAATTCAGCTGCCCAGCCCTCGCGGTATGGTTTTCGTCTGTTAACATAAACAACCGGAAGTGTTAGACTCGCCTCATGTGTGACAGGGCTCTTGAGTGCGCTCTTGAGGCTACCTTAAGGTTGAATTACAGTGCACTCTGGCTAATCCGAACCTTTGTAATCCGAGAATTCGCATCGCTGTTCGTGCGGAGTGCTAGGAAATTCAGCGCATGTAAATCGAACCTTCATTATCTCGAGCCTTGATCATCCGAAGTTTTATTGTCACGCCATCCCTTCCATACGGCCACGAAGGCCTAACTGCTTGGGCATGTATACAAACGACAGACGAAATTCAAACTGAGCAATGGTGATTGAGGCGCTGGAATGTGTCCCGAACGTCAGCGTAAAGAGCGCAGTATGGGCATGAAAGTTTGGTGAGCCAAATCAGAAAAGTCGTAGAGGTTTGTGAATAAACCTCAGGAATGTCGAGAAGCACTGAGGGAAAAGGGAGTATGGTCTCAGCCGGGAAGAGTGAGGTTCAGCTGATGACCTCACAAGAATCACGAATGGAAGGCTTCTCTTCCAGCAAAATACTACCGCTGTTACTACCCGCAAGTAGCTTCTTAATATATCATCCAATACGGATTGGTTGTGTGAGAAAGATGAAGCATATCGTTTCATCTCGAATACCGAGGGTAGATATTAGTCTGCATGCGTCGGCTCCCTGATAAGGGAGTGGTGAGCACAGATACAAGGGGACTGGCAGTTCTCTTCTATCTGGGATTGGCTGCACTAACCACTGCTATTTTATCGAGCAATAAGGTCATGATGACCTTCGAACAAGCTCAAACAGCACTTGGTAGGCTTGTCAAATTCTTTCAGACTAAGTCCCCTGCTAGTGCACTCTGCACAGTGGTTGAGATTTTCGCAGAATGTTGTGATATATA
>JAULKQ010017602.1:0-10301 GCA_032356285.1 Smithsoniella earleae | reverse complement strand
CATATTGGCCTTCCACCACAGTGACCAACGCAGCATTATAGGAGAACACAACTCAGTATCACCCTGTTTGCAGGTATTCCTGCATCGTTGCTTGCTCACTCGTCTCGAAAGTCACGACCCTGGACCTCAGTTGCATCCGTCCTGATGTCTTGGAGTGAGCAGTCTCACATGCATGGAGCAGTCGGCGATTGCGTATCAAAAGCAGTGAGCATGTGCATGCTCCTGTGTGCATCCCAGCTGGGTGGATACATCTCCGAGGCATCCAGTGGGAAGCGCTTAGCTCTCTTTAAGGAGGTGAGCAGCAGCCACTCATGCGCTGGTTGAAAACAACCCTGTATGTGCATGATTCAGAAATCATTTCTGCGAAGTGTAGCTGTCTCTGCTGAGCCTCATTTGGCATTTGATCTATGGTAGAATATTTTTGTGCAACAATGTCATTGGGTATCCATTCAGAGGGTGTGATGCTCAGCTGATTTGCATTCTGTCATTACGCTTTGGTTTGGACTTCGATTGCGACAACTGCTGAAATGAATCTGAGTGACTGCAGCTCTGTTGGCAAGTTGTGGTGTTTGCTCTACAATGGTGCAGGTTAGCGGTGCTGTTCAGTTTGCTATGAGCATTCAGCAGGCACTTTCCACTGTCAACTGGGAGTGTTTTGAAGGCCGTGTTGGGGGCCTCTGGCATGCCTCTCGCCTGCGGGCCACTCCATGTGTGCGTGCTGCAATTGACTTTTCAAGAGTTCACAATGTTATTCGTAGCCCCACCAGTGGTCGGGCATTCGTCCCAGGCAGTAATATCGCCAAAGTTGTTGGCCTTGTGCACGCAGCTGCCCCAGGGGAAGTTCTCCTCACATTGGCCGCTCTTGAGCAGTGGCAGGCGGAAGTATTGGTACACATTCCATCCTTTTATCTAAAGGACTTGATTCATTCCTTTTGATTGCAAGTTTCTAAGATTGAATGCCAGGAATGTGAGGACAAAGAATACCATTCTCACTGTGGCAGATTCAGTGAGAAGCTCTTGATCATACTCTAGTTTCATGTGTCTTTGTTTCGTGTTCCTTGCCCTGAGCTACACATTACAGGTGAAACTCACATTGTATGACAGGATTCGTGGTTTTCCCTGCAAATCAAGTGAAGAGAAACAATGGTATTTGGTTCATTGAGCGCCGGTCATATGTTCAGATCTGCTAAGCCGATCACAGTTTGTGGGAATGGGTGAGATGTATATGTGCAGAAAAATAGTGTGGATGGAGCAAATCCGTTTCAACATCTGGCGCCAAGGCGAGATGAGAACCCTCGCCCTTCTTTTGCACAAGTCATGAGCTTCCTTGAGAGCAGCCACGCCAAGACGTCAGCTCAGCAAGAATGTAGCAAAGTTTGTAGCCCTCACTGCGGTTGCTCAGTTGCGAAGGCGCGTGCAAGAGCCCTACATGCATCTCAAATTATCGCCAAAGGAACATCACTCGGTGCACGTCAAAACTTGATAACTTCTCCCTCCGTCCCACCAACAAGGCCTGCGGCGTGGAACTCTATCAATCCGTTCACAAGTGCAGCATATGAATTTGGAGCGAACGCACCTAGCAGTTGCGAATTTCAGGCTCGGAAGGTAAGAACTTTTTGCTGTCAGAATTGTTTGAGTTTCGTGGTGATCCCAGTCTTCTCACTCTTGGATTTTACATTCCGGGGAGGTCACCGTGTTCAGCAGAAAGACGCTGATGATGAATATGCTGCATCTGCAACTACATCGTGTCTGACAAGGAGGAGTATTTCCATGGTTACCTCTGACAGTGATGCTGGGCCGCCATGGGCTTGCAAGGGGACAGCGTCGCAGTGTGGTTCTTTTGATGATGGACTGTTTGGCCTGGGCATACCCTTGGATGTGTATGAGAGTGTGGTGGCTCAGGTGCATCCCCCTGGACCAGAAACATCACCCTCGCAGCACTCAAGAGCCTACGGTGTGCCATCCTGCTCTGCTCATAGTTGCCTTCACACACGCTGCATAACATTCTTCAGCATCAGGAGAACAAGAAAATTCAACTTGAATGACATTGTGTACCCTACGGTATTCCCAGCTTACTATTTGCAGAAGCGCAGTCTGCCTCTTTTTGTAAGAGTACTCCTTGTTGAGCAAGACGTTTCAGAGCTCAGCTCTCAACGTGGTTGTATCCTTTCACAGATCACAAGGTTGACTTGTTCACACCGGAGGCTGCTGAGAGTAGAGAGCATCAGATGTTACAAATGGATTCTACAGCCCGACAATTGTTTCGTATTAGACAGAACAGCGCCAGTTTCAGACGTTGGCAGCAGCCTGTCAAGCAAAAGTCGAATGAGAGCAGCAGTAGAAGTTCTAGCGCACGTCAGAGATCACGCCGGGGCTCAAGCTGGGAACCTGTGCCTCACAGAGGTGCGGTGTCTTCAGCATTAGCAAACTTGTAGGAAGCGGGTGCTCACCTGCATTCCATTGAGCAGATGATCAACTGTATGCTGACATGACCCCCCATCCTAGTGATGTAACCCACAGCCAGAAGCCCAATGTGCTTCAGAGCTTTCAGTTTGTCAGGGTTAGCACTTCTAAGTTCTTGACTTAGAAGTGTAAGACAAATTGTGTCTGCAGAAGCTACGGTGACACAACAAAGTGTACATTGGGCACTCATCTTAGTCAGCTGAATCACGGATATGCACTGAGCGCATGCATGTATACTACGTTCACATACCTGAAGAGCTAGACCTGGTATCTTAACATATGTGTGCTGCTATACAGAATTAGGTGTACAGCGGGTGTTTGATGAAGCCAGTGCTAGTTTAGGTGAGGAGTTCTTGTTACAAGGCCATTGTTTGAGGTGATTGACGTGAATCATTCTGTATTGGTTGAAGTCAAGAGGGTGTGGTTGCTGGTTTGCAGAGGGCTGGTACAGGGGTTAGGGGTGCTGGTGCCACTATGAATAAGTAAGTTTTTCCACCTGGTTTTCGGTGAGCTTGGATGGTCATGAAGCATGGCACACGAAATTATCTGCTTCTTTTTGACAATTACAATGAAGGGTATTGTTTTTCGTTGCTAGAGAGATAGATAGATAGATAAATAGAAGCCTGACTGACTGGGTCAGTGTGTGGGGGTAACGGAACTCCTCTCTCTAGGTATCACGAACTGTGGGCATCACACTCAGCTACTTGTAACTGTCTGAGAAGATTCACAGTCACTTGTCTGAGATCGTGAGACTTAACTCCTCCTATATCCCCTCAGGCATTGTTGCAATGCGCATAACAGGAAATCCAAACCTTTATGTAGACTAGTGGTCGACACAACTTGAATAGCACAGATATTTGCGAGAGCATTGCAGTTGCAAGCTCGCAGCTTGGATGTTTTAGACAAAACACGGACTCTATTTCACCTTGCAGAACTGCATGCCATTGCTGGATGACCGTGACTGTTCATTTGTGATGCTGGGTTTGCTGTTTTGATGCAGACTTTCCAATCTACTGAGGGTGTAGTAACACAAAGTCTCGCTTTTGTAGTGAAAGGAAGGAATGGAAGAGACGGACCCTGTGTGCACACCGGCTCCAAGCTCAGGGTACCGGGCAAGCAATCTGTGGAACTCTCTATCAGGAGGAACAGCTTCTCGTTCAACAACTTCCCCAGCGCAGTTGCTGAAAGTCAGGTATGTGCCACGCAGACTGCAGTACCATTTCAGCAACTATATTTCAAAGCTTGATGGGACAGGTCAGTTGAGTCGTTTTGGATTTGTTCAATGGAAATTGCCGAGTATTTGGTGACAGAAATGACTCAAAAAGTATCCGTCAAAGCTTGGTTCGTGGCTCCTCTTGTGAGTCAGAATTCCTGTTGCTGGACACTCTGTATTGTCCAGCAAGAGACCTCTTTGCCCCCTTGAATCGCCCTGACGTTGAAGATTTGATAAACCTTGCAGCTTGATCAACGACTGAAAGTAATGCGTCGCTTGAACCATGGAGTGCTGCAAGGCGGTGTTCGCAAAAGCAGTGACAGCACAGAACCAATTGACTTCACCCACGCTTCACTGTCCAGACGGTTTCTGATGAAAGTAACAACGAAATCAAGCAGCTGGGAAGGTTGCCACAGGAGTGCAGTCTCCGATTCCAGAGAAATTCAAACAAAAGGTTTGATGGACCTGCCCGGGGGTAGACCCAGTGGCCTCAATCCACAAGGTGCTACTGTGATTGATCTGTTTAGTAGGCTGTTTCCAGAAAAATTGGTGAAAGAAGTACGTGGTACTGATCGCAGCTGTTTAGAATAATACATTTGAACCTGGCTGCTGTTGAAAGTGGATTTCCATCTGCACGAGACACGGTTTTGGTAGAATAATGGTGTGCAATTCCACCAGTGGCACCAACTCCTCTCAAAGAATCCTATCATTAACCACACCAAGTCAAATAAACTTCATGGAACACGAGTATTGCAAAACACGACAATCGATATCCGATTACAAGCCTTCAGAATAAACGCCCTCTATGCCATCGCCTGGGATGTTCTCTCGTGCTCAAATAGAATTTGAAGCTGCATCAACACCAGAATAGGATGACTCTGCTCGGCTGGGCATGGTCTCAACCGGCAGTTAGGCCACGTGCAATGCAACAGCTCTTGCAGCCACAAGTCCTTGTTTAATGTTTTTGTGACACTACCTTCGTCCTTGGCTACCTGCAGGCCTTGAGCTTTCTCACACGTACTCTGCTAGCTTGACTAACGACAAGCGCTTCCGCAAGCATTCGTCTGTGCTTTCTAGAGCGCTTCGATACCTCTGCAAGCCAAAAGGACCAATCCGCCGCACATCTCTCATGCTGGGTGACAACGACAGATTCTTGAAGCCACAAGTGCGGCCTCTGGATAGCCTTGCTTGGTTGCCATGGTCTGTGATGTGTGTGTATGTGGGAACCATTGCTTTCTCTTGCTTTGCAGGTCCAAGAGAGCCTGCTTGGGTCAGATATACCACCTCTGCCACCATACATTGTGAGAGAAGCTGAAACAGATAACTCTGATGAAGGGGCCAACTCGTTGCTGCCGCTAATCCCTGGACAAGACCCTAGCCTTCCAAAGCACAAGGCGTTCATGGGCCCCGAGTACAAGTTCCTGCTTGGTGATAAGCGTATTGCCCCTGGGCTGTACGTCATATACCACAGCCACACATTCCGAGTCCCCAGAGTGGATGACCCTGTAACAACATACTGCGTTTACAGTGGTGAGTGGACGATGTATAGCTTGAGTTTTTGTGATACAAGACAGGGGGATTGATGATTCAGTTTGATTTTTCTGGTGGCTACAGGTAGCCTACTACCAATGAAACAACTGAAGCATGCAGCTCCATCCTTGCAGAATACACCGCTACAAATGGCTCAAGAGTCTTCTCAAAAGCTGTGTGCATTTGCTTACTCCCCCCCACAAGATCTCAGTGCGGTCGTCCATGCCATCCAGAGCATGCTGGACCGCGCACCGCTTGAAAAAATCGCACATGGATCTGATGATTTTTACTTGTATGAAAATATGAACTCTTTTGAACGCCCTCATGAAGAACTTGTAGAGCAAGTTGTTTCAAAGCGCCACACAATTTGATATTGCATTGTTCATGTGGCTCAATGCTTGGTTGCTGTAGGGATTATGTAATTGGAGTATTCAGGGGATTACTATGTACTGTGAACTGTAAATACTTGATGAGACGAGACTGTTCCCCTATTAGTGAAAGTTGATCAAACGAAGAATTAATCATTGGCATGAAGTGGTGATTGCTGCAATTCCTCATTGCCACTCGAGCACAATATGGATCTTTGTGCAAGTATATTATTTGATAAATTTTATGGGACCTGTTTCGCTGTCACTGATTATGAAAATGGATATTGAGCCCCTTGTTCCCTTCAGCCTACGCATTCCGTGGGATATATTCAAAAAACGAAAACAAATAGTATGTCATCACACGAACTGTAAGAGCAGTGGAGAACTTTCATCCAGTTTTGCTCGTGTTTGCGCCTACTTAGCCTGATTGTGTATGCAACACAAAAATTGGAAGAACTGAATATGATAGATTGACAAACGTATTTTAGAAGGGAACAGGCTTTTCATCTTCAGAAAATGTAACCTGTGTAAAGCAATGGCCTGATAAGAGATGCGTTGATAATTATGGGAATGGTTGTGTGATACTGGGTATACCTCAGGCATTAGATTTGAGATGACAGTACATCCTGAGACCGATCCATTAATGCTTTGCGATAAGTGCTCAAATAGCCGCACTGGTTGCTATGTACCACTGGCGTCCTGTCTGCATGTAGTATTGGCATTATCACTCCTTGCACGATGCCTTACTATACTGAAATCGCACAGGGACCGTATCCTTCTGTCAAACAGGGAACGTACTTCACATCTATTCAACTTGATACACAGAGACCTACAATGCACATATTGATATTCATTTTAGCTTTAGAACTAGACGTTGCTACTTTCATCTTGAATACAGATGCACATGATGCTGTTGACTTTTCAAAAGAGTCCTCTCTGAAATGTACTGGAGCCGTACTTAGGAAATACCTACAACTAAAGCACACTGATTTCCAAGCACTGAAGCGTTTCAGAGTAAAGATGAGCATATGAAGGCATAGACAACTAGTCAACCTCATAGATACTGGGATATTACAAGAAAAAAACTCAGACTTTAAGCTTGGGTTTGGCTTTTCTGCACAGGGAAGTTGGATAGGACAACTTTAAGTCATAAAGTTGAGCCCATTAGTTCTTTGGTTTTACTCTTCTAATTAACTAGTTCAGAAGTTTTCTTAATGAAGAATTTGAGCTTGACTTCTGGCACATCTGTGAATTCGAAAATCGTTTGCATGGCTGTTCTGGGTGCCTGCAGATGAAAGAGATGACAGCTTACAGGCATTCAAAGAGTCTTACATATTGTATGTGTTTACCTTGAAATACTTGCATCTTAGTCATTTTCGTTGAAAGTCTTGAGAGTTATATCTCACATCCTAGATTACACTACGAACTGGACACATCTTGCCGAACTTTTTTCGCCTTCCTCTTTGACACTGCTTTACTCTTCTTCTTCTTGGTCGTTACAGGTTTTCTCATCCATTGAGAAATTCCAGACTTGCGTGATTTTGCTACCAACTGATCATGCGCATCTTCATCAGACATATAAGCTGACAGGTATTTCCTCTTCTTGCACTCCATATCAGCTGTAGCATGGTTCTCTTGCGGACATTCTCTCTCTGCAGGGGATTACCAAAGACTTTACAACCTTCTGATACACAATTCCAATTTTATGATTGTAGACCCCTCCCTAGCTACTCATTGTAACTCCATCCAACTTCAATACACGTAAAAACTAGTGTGGGTTATAATTTTGTCGTCTACATGGCTTTAAGGGATCATACAATTCTGGAGGGGATTCGACTATTGAGACAGGTTTGCGAGTGAATTATGCTTTGATTGTACATCTGACTGTAAGAGAGTCATGGATGATAAGCTTCCCACCTGAGATGGTGGCTGATGTATCACATGAACGATGCTGGTGTACAAGGTCAACATTGAGATCTCCTGCACAGAAGCTTGGACATGGAGAATTCCATTCTTTTCCTGGTATTCTTGCATAAAATAATGCGTACGCGCAAGTGCACAGGCATGGTGTACCTCTATGACTTTCGCCACAGTTTCCTTGCTGTAGCCAGGGATGCTCTGCTACTGGAAGAGAAACACCATCTTCATTGAATTTATTGGCTGTTGATGGGATTGCAAATTGGAGGAAGTTTGTATTGCACCAGTTGTCATTTATGCTATAGTTTCTCACCAAGCTTTCTGCCGGGTGTGTATTAGTTCCAGAATCTGTTCCTGTGAAACTCACACTTGCATCAAAGCTGAGCCCTGAGAGGCCATTTTTGGAATACTATACTGACAGATACTTCTTTCAAAGAGCCTGGCAGTATGATGTTGCTTGTGAAATTTACGCAGGGCAACAACAGAGCAACAAGATCAAAGGAAGGATGAAATTGATGAGATTCAAGCCGTACTTAAAAAATTAGGCAGTCGAGTATCATCACTTGTGTTAATTGCGGCTCTAGTATCAATCTCTTTTGTGTCTAATGCAATCCCTTTGTTGCTGTTGTCATGAGCACAGGGTGTTGGCCCAGGATTGAATATCAGATCAGGTGTGGTGGCAAACGGTACAAGCGGATCCGTTGAAGAGCACTTGAGAGCAGGGTTGCTATAGAAACTTTCAATGCCCAGTTTCCCTTGTGATTCATTACCAAGAACGCCACATACTGACTGTGCTGTCATAATATCATTAGAAACACGGAATGTGGCACCATGGACAATGTCTGAAGAGAACTCGGAGGGTAAATGAAATTCTTCGTCTGGGGGGTCATGGAGCTTCCAAATTGGATCTCTGAAGCATTCTATAACTGCCCCAGTGATGCTTTCAGAATCCACAAAACTCATCGGCTCACACGACGTGTAGTCTGACCAGGCATCTAGGGAGCCTCCACCAACCCATTCATTGAATAGGTCGACTTTGAGATCCAGTATTTCCAATGGAATGTCCATCTGTGACGATAGGTCAAATATATCATCTAGTGCACGCCTGTCTGCATCAGCGCAAGAAAAAGATAAATCGAGGTTCATTTCCTCTACATCTCCCCCTGCCTCCTGGCCAACTACGCTGTCAACATTAGGCTGCGTGCTACTCGGTGTTTGGCTTGAGCTCGCGTGTGCTACCTCGGATATCAGTTGACAGGTTTCTTTAGACACTTCTTGGATCGTTTGGTGAGAATATGTTCCCAAAGCTCTTTTGTCAGCGGACATGAACTGCTTTGCATCTCTGACGTAGGAATCAATCTTGCCGCACGAACTGGGCCAGGTATCCTTGACAGGTTGATCTAAATCTACTTCTGCATCTGGTACTACCGTTTTAGTAGCATGTTCGGAAATGCTTTTCGTGTTCGAGCACTCGAGAGGGCCCAAGTGTTGCGCTGTCGGAGAGTCCTCGGAACTACCCTCTCTTATCTCTTCGGGTTCCTTCATGCGGCCGTCTTTGCAATACCACTCACGTAAACCGTCGATTTCCAGAGTCTTGTCTCGGAGCTTTATTGTTTGTAAGTACTCCAAGACTGAAAGGACGTCTTGTGCTCCAGATTCACATGACTTCAAATGGCATCGAAGTTGTGTATCTGTCTGCAATACTGTATGGATCGCACGACATGAAATTTCGAGCTTTTAACAGAAGGATGACAGGCGTCGCGTTATGCATAGCATATTCGCGAGATGTTTTGTTGGAAAATGGTGTTGAATTGTTCCAGTTTTACAGTGTTAAGGCAGCTACTTACCATCTCAGCCCAAGAAGCTGCAATATCCTTGATCTTTTTGGGAGACCAGGTTGACTTGCATATGTGTGAGTCTGCGTCAAGATGCACTGCTTTGGGTTGAATTGCACATGGGCCGCTCTTCAGCCCCATTGCACGGATGCCTTCACTGCTTCTCGCCGGTTGGTTCCGCCGACGTAACTGGGGCTGAGCTTCATTCTTTCTTTTTTGCTTTGTACTACCTTGTGATGGTAACTTGCTGGGGGCCATGGTATCATGTCGTTTTCAAGTCAATGGCACGCACACCCACAGTACGCGCTCTCGCACTGTAATTCTGCACTTTTGCCGAACGTAGAGTTAATTTTTCGACGGGGAAAAGATTTCATGAATAGTGTTCCCTTTTCCTGGTCTCGAGAAAGGAAGTGTTTCCGTACACAATATAATTGCAATGGTGTGGAAAAAAGGGTTGTTCAATGACGTATAGCAGCTTTCTGTGCACTCTACTCTCTGAAAGTTTTAAGGGAGAATTTATCAGAGCTCGCTGGATTTCGTACTCACTTGATTGGCACTGCAATCGTTCGGACTGTGCTTGGTTCCTACAATACCACACGTGCTTAACAAGAGACGGCACTGTTTGTCCAGCAATCATCGACTTGTGACTTCAAATATATTCACAGTGACTGTTCTTCTCACAAAGCAAAAGTGCGGGAATTGGTCATTTGTATTTTTATCGCACGAGATGAGAAAATTTTTCGGCCGAATGCATCTGCTGAAGACGTTGTTCGCAAAAAAAAAGCATGTGTGAACAACGGGTACACATGCATTCGTCTCTCTTTTTAGTGCTCGTCGAAATCCCCCGCGAAACTGGGAATGTTGCCCAAGAGTCGTTGGCAACGAGCTAAGATTTGCCAATGATACTTCGGATTGTAACAGCACATTGCATACTCTGACCTCGACCATCATTGAGATTGGAATGTGGTGAACTGA
>JAULKQ010017591.1:0-10307 GCA_032356285.1 Smithsoniella earleae | reverse complement strand
GTAGAGCTTATTGAACTTAGCCTATTACAGAGGCCAGTCCTTGTTATTCTTCCTCGACGGCATGACAATACTCGTTTATGGACGATAGTGCCATTCATGGGCAAGTCCATGGGATCCTTTTACGGTTCAAGCCGTGAGTATGGGGTTGGTAGGGAACAGGTGAACAGGCAAGGGAATGTGATGTATGAATCGGACGATTCCGATCAGGAAGGGCCCGAAGAGGAATATCGTTTCCCTTACTTATAGTTGTATTGTGTGCCCACCGTGATTGATCAAGTGCAGTTTTTTTATCATGTTCAGCTTTTCAAGTTTGCTCCTAACTTGTGCTTGCAGGTACTTCTCACATAGGGGATGATGCAACTACCGGCGACTGCTTGTCCATGGTTCTGTACTTTGGTCAACGGCAGCCGCCACAGCTGACCCTTCTATACTCCCCTGTCTTAGTTTTCCGCTGTATATAGTGATGTTACTTGATGAACAAAAGTGTTCTTGTTCAATATCGTTCTGTAAGCTGACAAATGACTGAGGTACTTCGTGTTCAGGTGGAACTTGAACCAGGTACTAGCGCACGTGGACGAGTAAAAATTGCAAGACTACAGGCACCATGACTTCAAGCCACACCGAGACAACATGAGGCCATGAAATTTTCAGAGCCAGCTGAAGGATATGACGTGCTTTAGGCCGATTTGCAATTTAAGGTGGTCATGCATCTGATTGTCATACAAATTTGTAAACTCCTACGAGTCTGACTTACAATCCCGGTACAAATTTGCAACATTGAGGGAAGTTTTGCATGAATACTATGTGTAAATAATGTCGACACCTTTGTGTATAAATGAATCTGACAATAGGTGGGGGGTTATACAACTGTGGCTCAGGGTTGATCCGAGCCCCACCTTATCGATATAACACATGATTACCCATAACGTACCAATAAACAAGCATCTGCACACGATTGAAACATCGGTCGACTGGTCTAATAAGCACGAGTCTGGGACATACGCTAGGGATTAGAGAATTCCAAGCCATTCCTGTGTTTCAGATAGGGGCCGAGGTAATGGCCAGTCAGCGACCACAATTTAATGTGAGTATGCCATTCTTACGTTAGACCACACCAGATGCACGACCATTCATCATTTCTTTCAAAACAACAATGAATTTATGCAGATAATAACGACATTGCCTCAATCAGGCAGTACGGTCGCGAGATAGAGCACATGCTGAACTGAGACCAAGTAGCCGCCATTCTACGAAGCCAAAACAAACACAACATGATGATGAAGTGATCCTTCGGGCTTACAAAGACAGTAATCACACATACAAAGGTACATACTTTGATAATATCAACAATGTTTGATCGCAATGAGCACCGTCTGGAAGCTACGAAAATCCCCGTCCATTATCAATCCATTCGGCGACCATTACCAGCCATTATTGCGAATAATGGAACAAGAAGTACGCCTGCAAAAAACTCACACATAGGAGCAAAGCGTCAACCCACCAGTACCAAAGTACTAATATAACTATAATAATCCACAATACACCCCAAATACGATAGCGAAACTTGTAGGTTGCTATTTAAGAACAGCTCATCATTACACAGGAATATATACCATTACTGACCATTACTGGGACATTACCAGCCATTACTGGCCATTCAAAGTCCACATTATTGCCGATAATGGATGTGAAGTATCTTCCATACAAAAAGTAAAATTCAAAAACGGTCTTCACCAGCAATCATAAAACACTTTTCTTAAACATACTAAAGCTTAATATCACTGGAATGGTTGATTTTTGAAAAATCAACCATTCTTGAATTAATGACAATAAGAATGGTTGTGAATGACATTGAATGGAATGTAATGTCTTTGAATGGCTAGTAATGGCAAAAATAATGAAAATCAGATTTTGCCAGTGAGTGCCTGTAGCAGGGTCCCAGAGGATGGCAGTGTGGTCATGAGAGGCTGTGGCCAGGCATGCACCGTCAAAGCGCCATGCAACACATCCGACTGCAGCTGAATGCCCGCTCAGGGTGTGGACGCGCCTGCCAGATGCGACATCCCACAGTATGGCAGTGCGGTCAAGGGAGGCAGTGGCAAGCTGGCTGCCGTCAGGGCTCCATGCCACACCCCACACTGAGCTGCTGTGGCCTCCGAAGATGACAGGGGTTGGCTGGGCGGCATCTTTGACCTTCCTGCAGAGGCTTAGAGGTTTGGTCACCGAAAGTCTAAAGAATATCGGCGCAGTTGGTAAGGCTGACCTCGATCAAAAAGAGTTAACAGTGAGGATGTCAACGTGCACGCCCACTGTCAAAACAGAATCTTACATGCATGTGCTTTGACTGATGATTGTCAGTGACGTGGAACAGTCTTCTCTGGCTCATCTAAACCGTTGTAATCCAAGAATTTGAATGTCCGAAGATTTGCATCACTGGTTGGGTGCAGTGCTAGCAAACACAGCACATTTTAATCGAACCTTCATTATCTAAGGTCTAAATTAAGCCTTAAGTCATTTGAAGCTTTACTGTCTCGCTTTCCCTCCCATACCACAACGAAAGCCTCAGTAATCATGGCATGTATAGGAGCAACAGACATAATTCAAATTGAACGATCATCGAAACGGTCTTGATAACACTAGAGAGCTGCTTTTGTGCGCTAAGGACCTCTCGAATCAAGCTTGTATCATCCAAAAATAGAGTGGACGAGCTTCACATTGTAACTTGATCGTGATTGTACACTTTAAGTGGTTGAAGCAGTGAAATGTGTTCCGAACCTCAGCATAAAAAGGGCAGTATGGGCATGATAGTTTGAGAAGCCAGATGAAGAAAGTCATAAAGGAGTTTGATGAACAAGATATGTCCAGAAGCATGGCGTAAAGAGTATTGCCACAGCCGGGAAGAGCCAGGTTCAGCTGATGACCTCACAGTGATGACGAATGGAAGACATTGCTTCCAGTGAAACCAAATCGCTAACAGATCAAACATTTTTGACGTGGTTACGGCATTCTACAGTGAAACTGGTGATGATCCATGCGGGAGCAATGAGTTCATGAACCCATGATGGCTTTCGAGCAAGCACACACAGCACTTGGTGAACTGATCAAATTCTTTTAGACTGAGTCTGCTCCTATTCCTGCCCACACAGTGGCTGACAGTTTTGCAGAATGTAAGCGATATGAATTTTATCGTGAGAAAGGCTCGTCATGAAAGCTGGATACCACCTTTAATGAGCACTTGTACCAAGTCTACACTATAGGCGGGAATGAGTTTGATGGGTTTATGAACTGCAAGCATGTGAAATGTTACAATTCGGAAGCTGAGTTACAACAGTTTTCAATTGATGCCGCCCATAAACTATGCACTGATGCTTACCGGAAACTCTCAATGACCCGAAGTGAAAAGGCTTGTCTCAAATTGCTTCTGATTTGGAAGAGAACGCTGTCTTCCTAAGCTATTGTACACATCAACAAGCTCCCAGGTACATAGAAAACCTCATCTGGTCATCGCTTACTCCCCTGTTTTTCCCTTCGGCTTCCTCTAGCCACACTCTTATTCTAGCGTTGTTCAAACCCTTACTCCTGAGCTCTTTGTCCTGGATCCGAGCCTTGATTGCTCATACGTTATCAGATCGTTATAAAATTAGTTAAAATGATTATTTCCCAATCCCCCAATCCCCCCCTCTTTTTCCCATGCTATTGCCCATGCAAGAGACACAGACATGCTGCTGCAGTCAGCACTTACTTAAATGCAAAGTGTGTAGATGGTGGAACGCAAAAATGAAGCCAAACAGACTTCCACTGCAGCTAGTTACGAAGTTTCTGTTCCTCGGACCTGCCAGCGTTAAGAAATAAGAAAATGGTGCATTCATGGGAGGGTACTGCATGCATCTGAGGTTGAAGACGGTTCAGGCAGGCCATGTCACTTCACATACTATGCTTAGTGTACATTATTGAACTTCTACTGACAGAAAGATGAGAATGCATCATGGGTACATTTTCGTACACACAGTAAGAGATTGCAGTCATACACCATGACCATAAACTTCTACACACATAACAGTGCAGCTATTCATCTGTTGTCAAAATCCAACCTAAATGGTAAAACTAATTTATCCTTTGACAGTACTATTTGACAACCATTATTGAACAATGTTACATAGAGGAGCACGCGGAGTCCAATGCTAAAGTACACTTGATGCAGGAACAAAAGAAGGTAGAGCAACATTCACCAACAGGCAGATGCCATGACTGGTACCATGGGCACGCAGAGAAACAACAGAATCTGAGTGGAGAATCTCTGATCCTCGCACCAAATCACACAAGGCTTGTCAGAATCCACCGAAACCCTCAAGATGAGTACAGACGAAGGCAAGATGGAACAAAGAACTTCAGCTGCTAGTTGGAGCTGTCTTGTGCTGAAAGCACGTACTTGGCTGTGCGTGGCAGCAGTGGTACAGCATGGCCGTGTCACAACCTCCATCTGATTCCATTGCATCACAAAATGACGTGACACACTTCCCAAAACTTTCATACTGTTTCAACAAACTCATCATGTTTTGATTCACACTAGGTGTTTGTGAGGTCAGTGTAAGTAAGGTTGGGTGGGTGGGGTCAAGTGTAAACCAACACAAACTACTCAAGGGGTGAAAAACCCCATGTAAATCCTGCATCTACTTACAGGCTTACGGACAGCGAGCCTCTTCCTTCTCAGCAATAGAATCATGCCTTCTCCCACAAGACATTTCTACAAGCGTGAGGGTCATGTCATGTGCTCCAGTATCACGCCCATATACTGGTGCACACAGCTTAACCACCTCTCCATGAACCCTTACATGCTGTCCTCAGAAACCCCGCCGACACTCCGTTAAATGTCGCTCATTTTTCATTTAGACTCAAAAAGGAATCGAGTTACCTGCTACTAGTGTGCTGTCATCGTGTGCTATTGCGTACGGACTTGCTGGTTGGGAACCTGAATGTGTGGACGAGTGACTTGTCGACATACATCTTTTCAGTGAGTACTTCTTGCCTGGCGTATATAACTTTCGTGTTAGTATGGATAATCGTACTTGGATAACAAGCTTAGGCGCGAAACAAGGCCCCGACTGCGGGTGATCTAAATTCGGGCCCAATCGCTTGCGTTAATGCAGCGGAATTTATCATTGGGAATTAACAGTCGAATACATAGCTTCCAGCGGAATGATACACTCACGATTGTTGTGATGCACAAGTGATCACAACATGCACTGCGAGAGGCACCAGCCTCCGCACAGCGCTCTGTCCTGCTGAAGAGTCCGAATGTTAACTATTCTCTGTAAACGCAGTCGAGGAGTACGTGCGAGCCACATGGGTTAACAGTGCGGTGGAAGGCAGAGATGGCCACATCACAAGGATCCTCCGACACGAAAACGGTGACACCTCGCTTCCCGCATGATGTATCACTTTTGCCGAAATTGTTCAATTCTTCTCTTCCTTCACTTTGACGCTCTGAGCTGTCTTTTCGAACTCTTTAGCGTTTACTTCGTTATTGCAGTAAGCGTTTCAGCTAGTAGGAGAGACAGCTGTCGATTCGAGACGGCCAGCTAGGTTGACGCTTGAGATATGGCATTGATTTTCACTGTGTCTGTGCTTGCGCTCGTCAGTGTGATCAAACAAATGCAACTTTCCTGCGTGCAGAATGGTGTGGCGCACAGTTGTAGAGATCCTACAACGCACTTGGAGAGGAAGTCAGAGCAATTTGATAAAATTAATCATAATATTTACGAGTTTCCATTGCAATTGAATGTTGAAATGAGTTCTGATAATAACATGGATGCTGCAGTACGACGACATCAGCCAAGATGGCAAAGGTGATGCGAACCTTAAACCTTCCTCACATGGCATATCTCGATTATTTGTCATAGTTAGTAAGTTCCTCCTTTCCGATAAAAATCAAGGGCTCGTGGCTGTGGCTTCTCTGTGATCTTCTGTACAGGTTTCCTGAAGTGCTCGAACCCCCCCGTATTTCGGCTTCGTCATTCCCACAGAATTTCAGACTTATATTGATAAATTAAATTTTCTAAGTGCGCTGTTCTTCACGCATGCTAGACATCTCTTTCTCGATGTCGAGAAGGAACCGGTACTACCCCGACCACGGCTCCATAAGCACAAACTCATGCGAAAGAATAGGAAACCGCACTCACAGTAGGTCTTCAAACCAGCTATTGTGGTATAGATGTGGAGATGATCACTGCACTTGCGGACGCACTGGGGGGACGAGATCTCTGAAGCCCGTGTCTCTATTTTCATCTATTGAGCGTTTCCAATGAGGCTGGTATGATTCACTGATTCCTTTGACTGGAAAAACTATCAACCGGACTAGGCAAACCAGCTTGCATTGGGCCGTTCAACAACGACACGAAGGGGTTTAGTAGTGGCTCGGGGGCTCCCGTTCACCGAGAGATGAATCGGATCCTCTCCATCCTGTGCGACCAACTGTGTCCGTAGAACACTTCTCGTCATTGTACTGCACCCTGGGGGGTAATGCGGATCGAATACACCGACACATTTGCACATCTCCACAGTGTTGCAAAGCTCCAATGGCGTACTGAGATAAATCGAATCTGCTGCCAGCTTTCATTCTTCAAAACGAGCGGAGGGCGAGAACATCATAATTGTCAGGTGATTGCAGATGTGCTATTCGCGTGGTCCAGTGAACGGTGCTCCTGCGGCTTGCATCTCGTCCAGGCAGCTCAGGCAGCGCCGGCATGAACGAAGTCGCGAGCGTGGCCGCGGTCGAGAAGTTTGTGCTTTACGCTTTCTCGTTGACGGCTTTTCCGTGAGGCAATTGAGGCGATCAAGCACCGTGGCTCCGAGTTACGGGACGATTTCGCCGAGATCGGGCTACCACAACTCAAGGTCTCTGACCCGTATTGTAACTAGATTTCAGGACTTGAATTCCCGATCATTCATGCCGAGGCGCGAGGGACAAAGTGTCAGCTGGGTTATCTGGTAGTCAGGCAGGGAGGATGTGACAACAGGGTCTATCTCACCGTGGCTTAGGAAGCGAATGGAACATGTTCCCGGGTTACACAGATAGTATTCACAGCGCGGTTTACTCATGTTAGGTTCATCGTGTTTATAGTTAATGTGTGAGATGTAGCTGTTAGCTGAGATCACCAGGTGAAGTCGCCGTCTTGATAATTAACCAGTGTGGGGTCGCCAGGTATAGAGATAAAAAGCAACACACCAAACAGGTCCACTCTTACGGTTATCTGATTACATTTGTTGAGAAGGAGAAATCCGTGAATGCTTCAGACACCACTTTTGCTATGACTGTTTACGCACGCTTGAATTCCTAACGATCAAGAAGTGAAAGGCCTGAACTTTTGATTCTGTGCGGACTGGCGTTGAATTGGTGTGAGCGCTGATGCCAGCTACTGCGGTGCGGAGAAGGGTAGGGCTTGATTTCAATCCGATTTTGACAAGTGAGAGGTGTGCAGTGGTATCTTTTATTCACCCTGGACTCACCCGTTATGGTGTGGTGGTGGGTCCACACCTTTCAGTACCAGAGGATGTATTTTGACTGTCCGCATAGTATTACAGTTGATCAGCAATGTACAATAGTATATTTTCATTTTGTTCGTGCCTTCAGTTAACCGAAATATCCTCGCTCGACTTCGGGAGCAGACAGCTGTTGCACGGATTTAGAATTGAATTGCGCAGCTTTCACAAATTTCCCAAAAACCGCTAAAGAATCATGCACAGTACACCGATAATAATTATTTCAACAATATTTCGCAACTGGCGCCCAAAACAAGGCGCTGTTGGCCCTGAAATTTGAGGTGTTCGGACCGCTAATTTTACAGCCCAAACTAGGTATACATTCCACGCAGGAGTCTACACTGGGAAAATAATTCACCATTGTTACTCAAGTAGACAAGTGTCACACAGACTTGCCATAAATTGAATGGCTTCTTCTCACAGAGTAGTCCTACAAGCTTATCTTTGTAGTGATGAGAATATACTCATCGCTGTTGATTGATCACTTCACACAGTAAATACTTCTATGCACTCTCCCTATGTCACTTGCTTAAATATGTATGATGGTTCCTCATCTCTGAATCATCAAGTGAATCAGATCATGTACATCTACATAACTCTAGACTTATTTTGGATATATGAGGGCCTAGATACTTTCTAGTAACTTTTACACACTTCTGGACAGCTCTACACACTTCCAGAAAGATCTTCACTCTGCTGGAGTCATCTTCATTCTTCCTGAGACTTCATGCATATCACACAAAGTTTCCATTGCATAACCATTCATTCCAACACAGACCCAGGTGCTGTTCGGTTCCCAGGCCACAGCGAGATAGTACGAAGGGGGCTACATCACCCTTTGCTTTGGGTACTGCCACAAGACGCCCGCACAACCTGTGCCGTTTCATGCTGTAAATTAGACAAGAAATTTGGAACTGACCATCATCTAACAGGATGACACTGTTGTACTGCGACAGTAACAACTCAATTGCTAGTTGGCATAATGGCCCAGAATCAGGAGACCTGACTCAAAAGTCAGCACTCAGTTTGGAGGGATCAATGTGACTTGAGCAGCAGTGCCTGACTGCCCTAGGCTGGGGCTAATGTGATTCTTTACCACCATGTCAAAGGCAGACGGCAAAAATGAAAACAAAGACGCTTTCTATTCAGCTTGTCACTATTTGAACGTGTCACTTACCCCCTAGCGATACTAAAAAAGGCAATCGATGCATTGATAGGGAGATACCGTGTGCATATGAGATTTTCGACAAGATAGGCCCCTGTCACCACACATTCTTCCTCTGGCCAGCGCTTACAAACCCTGAAAAGGCTGCAGAGTGTGCTTGTCTATTGATCTCTTCTTCAGTTTCTTAGAAAGTCCAGCTATTTACTCTTGCCTTCACGTGGTGACGTCGTGCGCAACAGATGTGCCGACTCCTCGACAAGAGCTTTGTGAAGATGACGTGTCGAATCTTAACAAAGAGAGCGTTGAAAAAATGTATAAAAGTTTCACAGTTGGCTGCCTGTGATCTGTGTTTAACCTAAGTTTAAGTATGGGGGCGGCTGGTTAGGGTTGGTCTCACTCTCACTTCGTTGACAAACTAACGAGGTATAAGAAGCCACATCAGCCCCATCCCAGGGCAGCGACTGTGAAGCATTTACAGACTGCGACGAACATGATCTAGATGAGAGATGTTGACACTCTCTGAGGCATGGCAGTTGCCACTGGCCTTGAGTTTCATCAACTTAGCAGACTGACGACAGGACTTCATTGAAACATACAGTTGCGCACAAATGGTGCACTTGTGCACAGGGAAATTGTCACGAGCTCGCTTGCAGTCACTTCCCTCACGTGCACATGCACACACGAGCTCAGGCAAGCCTTCACACAACACAAGGGACTTCGACTGAACAAGCGCCTCCCCCTCTCAGCTTTTGCACACCATGATCATTGACAACTAATTCCATCACCCTAAGCTTCACGAAAGAATTGGCCTTGTCATCATGACTCCCCGCCTGCGGAATCACATCTGTGCGCAGCGCCCTTCCAGGAGCTTATCATATTGATTCCTTGTTCAGAAGGATATGGTTTCAACTGACAACTGATAGCACGTGTTTAGACATAATTTTTCTATCAGATATGCATGCAACAAAGATGTTGATTGCAAGCATGGAAGATACATAAAGGTTTCGGTCGCGCACCGGGCTCTTTGTTTCGGAGAGGACCTTCGAGAAAAAACCGGCCGAGAAACGGATCAACGCGTACACGTGGGATTTCGCGCTGTATGTGCACAAGGAGCGCTGCGCCGGGTTCTCCCCCACTTCTCGAATTGGCTGTTACGTAAGGTGACACGTTTATGATGCTAGTTTCGGCCGGGGCGGGCTTGTTATTCAAATCTGTTGAGAGTGCGTGCAAGGTCACTCAAGAGTACACTTTATATCCGACAACGTAAGATCTCAGACAATCAGATTCGAAACGGTTTGGCGCTTTTCCAACAACAACAGCCTTATCTAATGATAAAGGATGATAACACCATATGTTTGGCATGACATTGCTACACTTGTACCTCATCCCAACAATATCCGTCCGGGAATTCTTCCATCAAGTGCGACGCGCCGTTCAAGATCGTACCTGCGAGACGCGGCGCCGAGTCCCTCGACAAGCAGGTGCCCATGGTTTCGGCGGATTCAGTCGGCGATCTCATGAAGCGCAGGGCGTCTTGTTGCTCTGCAACACACCGATATGGAAAGTTGTGTACGTGCATAAATGGCATGTGACACTTTTTGGA
>JAULKQ010017580.1:0-10310 GCA_032356285.1 Smithsoniella earleae | reverse complement strand
GCTTCTCCTGGCTGGGTGCTGGTTAAGATGCCGGTTTTTGGGCTCCAGTATCGTGTCCAGTCCAGCCTTCTGGCAGCCGTACCGCACCTGATTTTGGATGAAGTTGTGGTGCGAGGTACGGTTGCTTGAAAGGTTGCAGCAGGACATTGCATGGTGGGCAGTCCTTCCGCATCACCATCGATATAACGCATAGTCTTTTTGCCGCAACCAGGCCCCAAACGCGTTCTAAACCTCCCGTTTGAGTTAGTTTTAATAGTTTGGAGCGCCAGAATGGCTGAGCGCGGGTGAGCAGGATTTCAATACTGGAGCAAGAAGGCTTGTGGTGGCACCCAGAGCAGGAACTGTCAGACTCATACCGACAAATATTGTACTTTGGTGTCGAATCGGTGAATTCTGGGCGCCTGGATATATGTACGACCAGTAGCCATGCTGCTAGGCAACCGAGCTTGCCTTAGAATATACCTTTGCCTTATTATACCGTTCGTGTGTTTCAATCGATTTACTACTAGCCGTTCGATATACAAGAACGAAAGACGAGTATGGATGTTACAAATTGTGTTGAAATTCAGCAGTTCTGGTAGCTTGTATCATGACAAGTAAACGTAAGCGTTCAATCCTGTTAGGAATCGAAAAGCGCCAAATCCGCACTGGATTTAATTTATTGTTGACCTCTACTATTTCGTACATGTATTGGTTCGCGGTGTCACGATTTATCATTCAACAAATCCGACCAGCCCCTCAAACTTCGGACGCACCGCAAACACACGATTACTTAGAGCCACATGAAAAGCACAGGAATCCATAATACTCATTCCTTTCTGATGTACTCTAAATGATAATTCGCGTTGGTGCGCTCATCGCTCAGCATACCCCTGTTATGTCATGGCTATGATGCGTTACGAAAGCTGTTGACTGGCCTTAAAGCACGTAACCTGTGATGAAAAGGAACAGCCAAAAAACGAATGAAGGGTTTCTTGCACTAATGCATTGACTGAGTTCCAATCACTTCTTCGTCCACATCAATAATCGACGCTAATAGCCAGAACACAGCACGTTTTTTATCAGTGGCATTTCAGATGCTCAAACAATGTAAGGCAAGTGCAATTTATCACGAATCTGTTCTTTAAATTCCTGATATCTTATTCTCCATCTCTTCATGGCTCGAGATTGAGCCGAGCATAGGGCGAATTTCGCTGTACGCCGTTCACGAACTGCTTAGACGTAAACCACAATTGAAGGCGAAACGAGGTTGTTGAATGATGGAGAGCGCCAAACCCTTTCGGGTTTAATTAATTATTGATCTTCTATCGTCGCATATATTGTGGCTCATGGTTGTTACATTTCACCTTACAACAGAGGTTGTAGATATTCTGCGCATTATACATCTTGCTGTATATTATCTCACAGCAAGATAAACAGAATCTTTGACTCCTCCACGCAATGCAGAAACCACACAATCCCCGCCTCTAGCATAGAGATAAATACACAAAAAGTTCGTATTTCTACAACAGTCAGATCTCGGTTTCATTCGTTGATATGATCCGGCGCTCTTGTCTTGTCAACTCCTCCTATCCTGTTATTCCGGGAATCGCTTCGCAACTGTGAAGAAGGCTCACCCAAACACAGCCGATACTGCCAGGCGCTTTAAAATGTTATCAAAGAAGTGCATATAGATGTAGTTCGATTCCTTTTGAATGTTAACTCACTTGTATGAGCAGCATATGCGCTCGCTTCAGTCACTTACGTCGACAAGTATGCTAAGATCAAGATCGGGTTACGTTTAAGAGCCGAGTTTTGTTTCAGACTTTAAAGGAACATCCACACACACCCTATCTAAAAGAATGAGTGGTTCTCATTATCTTGTTCTACTTAGTATACTTGGTATTTCCATAGAGCCAGACACCATCTCCCATTCATCGCTGTCCCCAAGCACCCTTCGGATTCCCCTAGCCACACTTATATTTCAGTATTGGTCCTAGCCTTCTTTGCTCACGATTTCAGTTTATCATTTCGTAACCCCTTTCACTTTCCCGCGCGCCCTCTCTAATTAACAAATGCAATTAAATATATGCGACGATAGAAGATCAATAATCAATTAAACCCGAAAGGGTTTGGCGTTTTTCCGTCATTCAACACTGAGCCATGGAATCACAATTACGGTATCTCTACAGTAACCGTGCAGGCTAGCGACGCGCCAGCAGAGAACGCGATGACCTGTCGATTGCGCTTCCCACCGACCCCAAACTCGTACATGTTACCATTTTTCGCCCAACAGCCCCTTCTACTCTTCAACATGCACAAGTTGTAGGAGTAGCCAAGCATCGTGATGATCAGACGAGAAGGTAGTACCAAAGCTTCCAATTCATTCTCTCTTACCTCTGTGGCAAACCCACCATGGCCTACCTCCAAGTCTTATCTAAATTGGCCGTCAATAGTGGAAGATCTTCGACGGGTAGACGGCATGTGATCCCTCTTCAGTTGGCCACAATAATGAAACAGCCTGTCTGTACGATGCCCCTGGTAGCCTCAGAAAAGTCCAAGCATACGTCTTTCAGCAGCCTGTCAGCAATTCACCAGGGGTGCCGCGCTGTACTTCACCACGGAGTACACCATCATCACGCGGACTAGTTCGCGAGACTGGACGCCATGATGAAGGCAAATGCGTGGGTGAGGGTTAAGTCACGTCGTTCAACTCTTAGTAGAGTTGACGAGCGAAGAGAGATCACAACAGATGCATTGATTAAACAACGTGATATGCAGAACCGCTGCTTTCTTATAGTCTCGAGCAGGCAATCTTTCATTCTGAATGCATAGCTAACACTTTGTACAATCCGCTTCACCTCGAAGTAGAGAGACTCGTCATAGCAAATTCGCTTGCTAATTTGGTTCGATCCAACTTCATGATACTCCACGAATCGCAAGTGCGCAGTAATCTGGTAATACTCTTCAGAATCGGCAAAATCGTTGTCGCTTTTATTGTCAAACTTGTTTGTGTACCCTTTTTCGCTTCCTTAGAATAGGGAACAAGCGCCGGATCTCTACGTTTCTCTGTTACTATGCCCAGTCACTTGTATTCATGTACCATGCGTGCTGTTTCTGAAAAATTCTTGGTTCCCTGTCTCCTGGACCACCGCAGGCTCTCTGTCAAGTCAAGCTAGACCATGTTTCTTACTCAGGTTATACACCGCAACTGGGTTGACATCGATTGGGACGTAAGGAAACAATATCGGGGATACAAATTGTTCTCTCTGCCGCTCGATTTCTAGCCACTGCTGATGTGATCATCCTCATGTAATCTGTTGATCTTGAGTGCGAACACATGTGCCTTGCGAAATGCTGTCAACTCGAAGAACCAGTGCAGCATTGATGTACAAGGTCAATGAATGACAGTGAAGCGCCCACTGCTCAGCTCTTAGCTGAACTACTGATCTCAGGCAGCACTAACAGTTGTGCCGGTATGGTACGGAATTCAGGTGTATGACAGCATGCAGCAGACACCACATGTGCCACATTACGCTTAACAATACTCACCGTACCTCCATCAAAACTCTATACACAATCAATTTCATCAGCAGTTGCTGTACTGGAAAATTGTGTGCCTGACTGCCTGTCTGTTGCCCCGGATTTCCGTCTTATGTAACCCTTTACAGGCGGCGAGCTGGGTTGCGTCAAGTTCGTCAGGGTATCCATATTTTCGCTTGCGAAGTGCTTGGATTACGACTGAGGAATGGAGCTCCACGGAGTGAGAAGCGACCATTTCAAGATATTTCATGAAAATATCACAATGTAAATGTATGACATGCTCGAACTATGTCATTTAAGGACTTTTCGGGTGACTAGATGTGGCAAGCATTGCAAGCTACACGGAAGGCGCCAAGATCATACATCTGTGTTTGTATGCATGTAATCGACAATGTATTGACATCTGAAGGTCAGAAACACCTCTTGTAAGTTAATGACGATCGGAAACAGCGTGTCTCTGGCTAACACAGTACACAGCCCTACACATCACAAAGCTACACTGTAGACTTCGGCGGCGTGGAGCAATCTTGCGTCAAATTGCGACAGGGCCGCGTGCATGAGAAAGATCTGGTAGAGTTTCGATATTCAGCACTCCATGCTCGGAAGCCCCGAAAGTAGGATGTTTTACGTTTCTTTCCCACGCAATCAATCAACATTTCTCAATACTGTTGTACACCAAACTGTTACCATCTACAACTGAGGGTAAATAATCCGTTCACAGGTCATTTCAACGGCGGCGACTGTGGTGGTCGATGGTGGATGCGATTCTCGATCCTCTTAAAAAGAGCTGAAGCCATGAAAGCAAGTCCAGTGTCGTTAATGTATTGAAGTTGAATTGACAGCAACACGGTTAGTGTCTGACAGTTGGAAGAGTGAGTGCATGGTATGAACACCTCTATCTGTGATACATGATTCGTTCTCTTTGCACCTGCCTCAGCTTTAGTCGACTTTATTCCTCGTATGAAATAGTTCGTGATCGGATTCACAAGAAGTGAGACTTTAGTGTGTCTCTTTAATTGTGTTTTCATTCGCTATGGATCCAGTGCTTCAAGAAAGCTACAGAAGCCTGCAATAGAAGTCTATGATACTTCGGAGCTGTCCGGACAACACAAGATAGCATTTGAACTCTGACTCTCAGCTCACATGTATATCTTGTCCCAAGGCCCCACAATCCAGAGCACGCATATTTAAACTTATTCGGCAGTGAGAACGTGTGCGCTGCAGCACAAGCTGGCATCGGCCGGTTGCACTTACGAGCTTCTCAATGAAAGATAGTGAGCATAGTGTATCCTGCAAGCGCTTTGGAGTACCTTGCGTCTCGTTCTCTTTGTGGCACGCACCTTACGTGCTACAAAGCAAGCATCAACTGAAACGGTTTGCACTCGTGCCATTTAAAATTTGATGAGGATATTAGAGAAATCAAAACCCAGCGCGTTTATCTGCATATAGCTGAGTGGAGAGTGAAGTCGAATCGCGCCACTCTAGTTTAAATATTACGATTAGTCCACGAATAGGGTACACATTCAAATAGTACCGCTTAATATCAGTTCAGATCATAACCTGTCGTAAATGCAAGAGAAACTTGGCGACTACTGCGATGACGTGCGATGCAGGGAGGAAGACGAGGTGCTTTATTGAATATTGTACGAGATTAAGCACTGCCAGCTACAATGGACTCTGCGACAAAGAACAGCCGGCAGCAAAGAATAAGATTGAAAGGATGCGATGACGGAGTTAACAAGATGCGCGTCGGAAAGGTTGATCAGGTCAATGGAATTGTGTTTGGGACAGATCCCATTTTCATCCGCGCGGGGCAAGGAAAAGCAGTGCCTAGAGGCTTGAGTAACGTAGAACATAACATGGACGATCAGCCCATGCTTAAGTTTAAGAGCAATGACCCGTATGCGACTTTCACAGAAGTGACAAGACGAGCAACGGCTGCGAAAGAGATGCAAGCAGCGCTAAAAGCTCAGATTGCTGCTAAGAAAACTGTGGCAGACTTAGACCGCGTTGTAGATGAGGACGATGGACTTTATGAGGTATGTGTAGTACTGCTCTGAGGTCGGCCTTTCCTTGTTGTTAGCGATCCCATATCATCGAGAACTTCTCGGTATAGATACAACGTTCATAAAGCTGCGACTTTGGAATTGTGAGTACCTGGTGTATTTTTGAAGGTTCAACAGGAAGCAGCGAAGACAGGGACTAAGCAGATGTCTCGGCGTGGTACAGCCAACTCCCGACTTAGTTCAGGTCCCCGCAGTGCCATATCTTCCCATCGTACCAGTAATCAGCCTATCAACAATGGCCCTACTTCATCTGAATATTCCTCGGTTAAGGTCGCAGGCCGCCGCGCAATGGCAGCGAAAGAGTTGAAGACTGCCCTTGAAGCGCAATTGCAAGCAAAGGCAAGGCTCGATTTATTGGGTGACACTCATGCCACAGGAACTGATAACTACAGACATGGAATGCAGAGTAAGACAGCGGGAAGTGCTGCAGCTAATTTGGTGTGCTCCGCGGACCCGCTTGTGTACACTGCCTGTTTAGAGCAAGCACAGAGCGACTTGAATCTGACGCGCTTTCAGGCACTTGTTCACCCACGAAACGATGCCGAATACAAGGATCTAGATACCGATGATTTGCCCGGCTTTCCAACCTCGTGGCAAAAGCGTGTGAAAGGTGGTACGTGCCGGCCAAGCCCACGCTCGATGAATCCGACCAGCGCAAGCGGATCGACATACAACAGCAGTCGAAGAAATGTTAGAGCCTCGGGAGGGGTGCGGCGACCAAGCCATTTCTGAACTTGCACGCGTGTTTATCAGAACAGTAACTCATCAAAGTTTTGGTCACATTTCCTCCTTTCTGTACTTCAGATTGACACGTGTTGACTGGTATTTGCAGCTCGATTCAGCATGCAGTGCAGCAAGTGCTGCTACCGACGCGCGTACCCTGGCCATGAGGTCCTCTGCCACTGCCTCACCTCGCCCAGCTTTCCCAAGTGATACATCCACTTCCGAGCAGACTTTGATAAGGTTTAGAAGCGATCATAACTTCACAACTACAGCAGAAATGGAAGCCAAGGCGGCCAATGCCAGTCGTCTTCGAGCTGATCTTGACGCCCAGATCGCTGAGAAACAGGCTCGTGTGGCACATCTACGCAGTCCTGAGGTGTGCTTGCCAGCGAAATTTGCACCATTAATGTCTTCTGGCGTAATTTTCCCCTTGAGCTACGGTAACAAACCAGTGTATGCTACAGATGCACACCCCTCGCAGAGGTCCAAGGTCGTTGAACCCCCCAGCCCAGAGGGCCCAGCACACTCCTCCCAGGCCCAGCGTGAGCCACGCTTCCAGAGAAGAACCTGTAGAGTCCTACTTCAAAACAGCACCCCTCAGCAATCAGTGCAGTGCTGCTCTATCTGTCGAAGACTCCTATGTTGATAGCCATGGCCATGGAGGTCACAATGATGCTGATTCAGTGGGGTCTCTGGTATGAGCCTAGTTCCTCCATGCCTTGCAAAGAAAAGCTTATCAGTCATGAGCTAGTATAGAGAGCATGTGTTCCTGAAATGTCAAAACCGACGCCATTCATGCGGTGTTGCATATTTCGGATGTGCCTGTCTCTCTTATGTGCCTGTGCCCTCTCTAGCTTCTCGAAATATCTCTATGCATCCCTGATAAGATCAGATGGCATGCTTTTGGTTTTTGAGGTACAGAGTTTCCAGGTGCATCTGATTTGTTTGTAAAAGTATCAGTGGGCCTGCCACATTAACATGCTGTTTCCTTCAGCTACATGTCGCACCTGATCAGGCTGGCAAATGGTCACCTGAACCAGCACAGCGCTTATAAGCAACTCGGATTGCCACAAGCTAGCTAAGTCAGTTTATAGCGTCGGTCTGCTGTCTGATCGCGCGTGAGAGTCCCGTTTTTGTCCACAACAGCGAGTGTGAGGTGACGGATTCGGCTCGGGTCTGCCAATCGGCCTCTCCCGTACGTGTAGTGCTTGAAGTATCCCGGTTTCTCTATAACTGTGCACTTAAAGTTATGACATATATCGACGCTTTTGCGACACTCGCTCCAAGCGGCCCAAGTAAGATTATTCACACACATCTGCCTTCGCAACACTGAAAGTCGAACAAGCCTGGCTCGCGTGGTATCTTAATTCTGCGCATCGACGAGCAGGTGGAACCCGTAAGCAGCTTGGAAGAATTCAAGTCAAGCTAATGAAGCAGGGGTTGTTTCTTGCCCTTCGTAGCTATTTACTCCGTGTAATCATCATTTTCTCCCTGTCTGTCGCTGTACTGACTAAACGGCGTCCAGGAATCTATCATCCGCACGTGAATCTTCATCATATCCGCGCCGAATGATCACTTTTCAGGCTTTGCGCATCACTTTGGGTTAGAATCAGAAGCTGCATGGCGTCACATCGGTCATGAGCAGACCCAGCTGAGGGTCCGTTCGTACGTGCGGAGCCCCGTGCACGCAAGCGCGTCATGCCGTAATGTTATGCACTGCGTTGATAATATCACCCAATGGACGGTGCGTTTGTCTGCGGGTTCCTCAGCGGCCTGCTGTCCCTTAGCGTGCAAGAGCTACGGTAGCCATGTCTCGCTGGAATGCGCTCCTCGTGCCCTGGTAATGTCATGCACGCACGGTCACTGGCTCAGTTTCAGGGTTCACGGGATGGCGATCGAGTGCCCGCGCATTACATGTTATATTACGCGACTGGCTGCGACGAGGTCGTGCGTCAGATAGCTTGGAACGGCGGGGCAGAAATTTGAATCTTCAACCAGCTGTCGGGATTTGTGGAAGAAGCTGTTGTCGACCATGGCCAACGCTGGCTGTAGGGTTATGGCGTTGGTGGCAAGGACCCACTGCCACACGAAGTTTTCGAACTAATCTCACAGTATGCGCTGCGCTTGCAGCGCACCTTGTTCGCATTTTGCCGAATTTTTACTACTTCCAGTGAATTACCTGGCGCAATCGCCGTCTCCGTCCTGTTGACGTGCGCGCGGGTGGTGTGCTCGCCATTCCGTGCCGAGAACTTCGGCTTCATTCGTTCACCTGTGTGCCGAACTATAGCGTGGAAAAAAGCTACGGCCTCCAATCTGATTCACAGTACTTCAATCAAACTCTCAACAGCTCGGGTTGAGCTCTGTTCTTCAAGATCTAATGGCAATTTTTGCTCATTTCTAGGCTCTTGTAGCTTCGTGCTGAAATCCAATTTGTAGTAACTAGCAGTCCGATTTACTTGTCGACATTCAGAAGAGAGTGAGGTCAACCAGTGTGGTGCATGGGTAGCTTTTTCTTGCAGTGGTCATAGAGCAGTGTGTTGGAAGCCCATCAGACGTATTGAAGAATAGTGGGGTAGCAAGAACGTTTCTATCAGAAAAAACGCACAAACTGTCACATAAGCTGTTTGTCAATGGACTTTTGTCAATGGACAAAACGTTGACTCAAAACGCATGCACGGCATGATGCGGGCGAACAATTATTGCCCAGGAGCTCTTTGTGTGAGTGTGATCTATGAGGACACGTAGGACACTCTGAAAGGTCAATTCCATGCTGAACGAACTCACCCAGTTCCAGCTCTCACCCATTTTTTGCACATGCTACTCCCTCTGCTTGCGCATGGGCTTGGCTGGTGAGGTTGTACCTGTGGAAGTGCCTTTACATTTACTAGTGACTGGTTTAGCTGGTGCATGTTCTGTTGTTTCTGGAGTGACTGTGAGTTATGTTGAGCATGCATTCATTACATGCAAGCACCACTGTTGTGCAGGTTGAGATGGATAGCCTGAATCGAGCCACCCATGCCCCCCTTGGTGAGGTGTTAGTGCCAGTGGCCACGCAAGAAAAGGCTGCTGGAAAAGAGAATGTCTTCCTGGCATGGGAGAAGGCTCATGAAGTAGCTGCTGCAGAGCGCAAACGTCGTGTGCACCGACACGTTCTTTTGGCAGAGGTAATGAGCCTCTGATCTGTTTGTGTGCGTCACAGGAGGACCAGTGGAGCTGAGATTTGTTGGAAATGATGGTGCAGGAAGATGCTGGTACTGTTGTGACTGGACTGCCGCCTTCGAATGGCCCGAAGTGTAGCACTGACAGCGACAAAGTTGCATGTGGTGGACTGCCCAATAGTGACCCTTCGGCAACGTCCTTGAGCTCCCAAGTGGCAGATCCACTTGGTGATGATGCTGGCGCTTTTCCTGTCGGTGAGGGTGCTCGTACCAGCGGCCCAGACAGAGCTGTGGTGAGTGGCCACTACCAGATATTCTGGGTGTCGCTTGCTTGCACCAGTGATGAAGCAATAGCTTAAATGATGGCGGATTCTGCCCTTTAGTTATGAGTATGGGCCCACGGACGTTGTAAACTTGTTCAAGATGTTGAGTTGTATGCAGGATGCAGTGCGGCCAAGGAAAGGACTGCTTTGCTGCATCCTGAGCCTTTAAAGATTGTACTCGGCATTATCGAATTGAATGAAAATGTTGATGCTGTCGCGCTGCTGTCACGAAAAAAATTGGCCAGTGATGTTTGTGTGGAGAGGTTATACAGGGGAGCTGAGAATTGGTTCATGTACACTGTCTTGTCCTGGGGGAACTGGATGTCTGGCCTTGTTGCACACTGTACGTAAAGATGGGAATTCGTTGTCAAGCCCTTTGCCTTTATCTGTGTCGTCTAGTTAGCAGTTTTATGTGTGCATTAGTGTTTCCTTGAAAAAAAATGAGGAGATTTTGTACCTGGTGGTGCGGGGAAGCCTGGACATGAGCAGCACTTGGGCCAAGTTTGTGTGAAATGTAT
>JAULKQ010017547.1:0-10317 GCA_032356285.1 Smithsoniella earleae | reverse complement strand
CATGATACCGCATCACAGCAGTTGAGCCCGAGATCAGGGACCCCTGAATTGAGGGGGGGCCAGTCAAACAACAGCACTATCAGGTTGGATGTCGAACAGCTGCTGCAGCAATGCCACCCAAGCATGCCATCCTCACCTTCTCCTATTGCCCCAAACGCTGTGATGACAGGAGTGCCTCGAACCCCGCACCAAGTCACTCCTCAAGATTTGCTGTCTCTGCCGGACTTCCGTGGTGCTGCTTGCTTCTCTCCGTTCACCATCACTACTGGTGTCGCCTCTCAGGTGCAGCTATCAAACCCCCGAGCCCAACAGGGGCCCATCCCTGCAGCTCAACTCAACACCCCCGTCTCAAGCACCCCTTCCAGTCGATCGCCATCTCCTGCTGCAGAGATAGGCACGCTGACAATGCTCAATCGCTCTGTACTTGATACCGTTGCATCGGACTTGAGCGCGATTCTCGACAGCCGGGGAGACCATGCAAACTGCCTGCGCAACCATCCGAAGCTGCCGAAGACAGCCTTTTTGTCCACCACCGCCTCTACAACCCTTCCTGACGGGTTCTCCACTCGAAATAGTACTCGCAGTGTGGCCATCTCTGGCATTACCACACCAAGCCCTCCCCCGATCATTACACCGCAACCATGTGGAGCAGCGATTCTAGATTCACACTGCAGCCATGATGACGCACTTACACAGGTGTGTGTGTATGCCACTTCTGACTTTGCTAACACCTTGCTTTTGAATCGGTGCAATATCCAGTCTCCTCGTGCAGGCGGTTCCAGCATCTGCTCTGCCACCGGTGAATGTGTACCCCGGTGTGATAGGGGTGAATCAGTGCGAGTCAAGCACCTCTCCACTAGAAAGCCCACCCGACTATGGGGTGACCGGCATTGTTCCGTCAGGGGTGTCCTATGTGCAAACACAGGCGCCCGCATTGCCTGTGGCCTTCACAGTCACAACTGGCGCATCTTTCAGTGCATCTGCAGACGAACAAGCAAACTCAGAAGGCGGCAATACTGCACGGCCCATCCTCACGCATTCCAACCTTCCAACACCTCCTGTTGCTCATACTGGTGCTGTGGCATCTGGCTCTATCATGGCTTCTACCTCTAATACTGAGTCTTCGTCCACCGCTGCCGAGTCTTACTCATCGACCAGGCACTCCTTGACTTCAAACACTTCAAATGCGGAATCTTCCCGCAGTCAGGACGGCAACAACAGCCTGACCTTAGCGCTGATATCTCCGAAACCCCCTGAGGCCAATGACCAGCAGCATCTCTCCCCCCATGAGGGAATCCAAGTTTCACTCCAGCAAAAGATGGCCAATACTCCCCTCTCGTGGCTGATGAACACCAATGCCACCACTGTTACTTCAGGCCTACCAAATCCTAGCACCACCCCTTCGACCCGTGTCACAGTTACCACTGGTGACTCAGGTATGCAGCTTTTTTCGGCTCCAGGGCATCAAACAGCACCACTAACTGCTGGAATTGCTGCACCCCCTCTTGGAACTGAACCTGTGTCTAGTGTACAGACCATGGTTAAGGGTACTGAGGCACACCGCCTAGAAGGATTCAAGCTGACAGCAGAATATAGACTAGGTCAGCTGTCTTATGAGAGCTTGGCAGAATCGGCCTGTGAGTCTAAATCTGAAGGCCAGTCTGCGTCCCTTGACCAAGCACTACTCAATCGCTCCGACACCAGCATCACCATGCCGATTACTCGAGAAGACAGTAGAATGTACAAGATGCCGCGTCTAGGCAGCACGTCCTCCAGTCACAACACCCAAGCGACCCAAGTGGATCTAGGATCCAGCTCGCGTTTTGCTGGATCTGCAGCAGAAGTTGACAGTGCTCACCTGGCGTTACAAAAGTGGGCTCATCAACGTTCAAACGGAGCTGCTTCCACAGCTGCAGTCGACGACGCTGCTCAGAGGGGTCCTGATTCTGACACGTCCAACACCTGCACCCCACCAAGATTTCCTCAACATGCCATGTTAAGGCAAGCTGCAGAGGATGCTCGTGCTCACGCGTATGCATCACGGCACAGAGATTTTGTGCCGAATCCGAACACAGATATCATGAGTACTTGTGCTAGTTCGGTCAATTGGTGCGATAATGAGACTGCAGATGCGTTATGGCAAGAGAATCCTCTTGCTAACAATGATACGCCCCGCACAAGTAGCTCTACCGTCAACGAAATGTCTCATTCCTCTAGTTCACCAACACGTTTTCCTAGATCGCGTGTGCATGGCCTCGGAGAGGCAGCAATGAGCAGTGTCTCAACTAGTGTAGCAGGTGGGATGGATGGGATGTCAGCAGCATGTTGAGGCCGTGCTGTTGACAGATTCGCCAGCTCAAGGCACGTGTTTGTTTACATGGGGA
This sequence comes from Smithsoniella earleae, assembly GCA_032356285.1. NCBI lineage: Eukaryota > Viridiplantae > Chlorophyta > Ulvophyceae > Smithsoniella > Smithsoniella earleae. The sequence goes on along the minus strand of JAULKQ010017547.1, from coordinate 7,933 downwards.
GAAAGCATGATTAAATGTTTGTCATTACTGATTTATTCTGTATTAATTTTCTTGGATGAGTGATACTTGCTTCCAATGATGAGAATGGAACAAGATTGTAATATATACCCAAGTTTACTCAGTTGATTCTTTAACATCGCCTTGCGTACCAAGGTTGAATTTCAAGTATACACCTATCATTCCATGCACTCAACCACATGCACACCCTCAGACTAAAACCACCTGCTGGTGTCATAAAACTGATCTTGCTAGTCAAGGATATAGCCCAGACATTGCAGCCTTGTGTAGGTAGTGCTTCACATGTGCTCTTCCGTTCGCTTGACTTGGCAGAGCATCGATGCACTCTTCCGCGCTTGAAACTAAGTCTTGCGTCCTGCTGTCTACTCTGTAGCATAACTTCTGGTGGCCTGCACTCAGTCGCCAAACTGAAATGCCTAGCTCAGAACCTTGGCCATTGCTCAAGGTGGCTACTGGCAGGACATCAGAGCACCCTTACCATTAGATATTGACTGGAGAAGAACATTTGCAAAGAGGTCTGCCCTCATCTCGACGTCAGAAACTTGATTGTTGATGGTCAGGAGCTGATTCTTTTGGGGTCCTGTTATTGGCATGTCACGCAACTTGTACCTGAATCGGTTCACCTTTTCAAGCCCAGATGTTGAATTCTAGGTTGCCAAGTCAGTTTCAATCATCCAGTACTTGACAGTAAACTCCACAGAACACAGTTCATTCTACCTGGATCCAAAGCAATGAAAGTCTATCACGTGCCCCATCTCATGCACCAAAATTCCTTGTGCAGTGTGTGGTGGAGCTGAGTTGACACGCTCAGAAACTACCACTGTTGTAACCGCATTCTTTTCCTGCTTTGCTCCTGGTGTATAAGGGACACAGTAAGCAAAGTGTCTACAGCAGTCACCCAGAATATCTGAAGGAGCCGCCTGGCCTGGATCTGGACATCCTGCAGAACACTTAACTGTCTGCAAGTGACCCACATAATCTTTATCCCTTTTACCAATTTTGGAAAAATTTTAGGGTGTAATCGCATACGCACCATAGCAATTTCCAGTGTTCTAGAGTGGCTGTGCAAACCAGTTATTTGAAACCAACATTCTAATGTACTTATGTAATTGTGATGGTTTCAGCAGCTACAAAATCACAAATTTTCACCACTGCTACCACTACGGATTCTCACTAACTCTGCCAACACACAGTCTCTAGTATATACACGTTGGTGTGCAAATAAGACGGTTGTTAAGGGATATCACATGTCTGTGCACCTTCAGGAACATTGGACTCTGACGATAGGAATTCAGAGCAGTGAAGTTTTCGTCACGGCTCCAAGTATTCACCAGTTGAGAAATGCAGTTACGCCCGCCACATAATAAAGTACTGTATAAACGGGGTTTCTTAGATGTGGAAACTTTTTCTCTGAAACAGGTATCTTGTCCACTTACGAATGTACAAGTAAGGCAGATTTTTCTCAACCCTTAAGCCAGAATCACCAAAATGTTGATCACCTTTATACGGTTTTAATGGATTCTTGTCTCGGATTCCGCACCCAGAGAGCACGCCAAATAATCCTCCTGTGGTATAATCTGATGCTGGGTCTCCTGGAGCTCCGAATGGCAAGTCAGTTACTGGGCTCCAGACTAAGAGCCTGGCATCGATTGCTTCTGCAGGAACTTCCTCTCAATCAACATAATCAAACATAGAGTGCAATAAGATATATATAGGAGTATGTACCTACGTCAGGGTGCAGTCATAACTACGACTGAGTATCCACGGTATTCGTCCGACAGCCCAAATTCAAGAGTGCTAACTTACACCCTAAACCCCTACTGTTAACGGCGAAACACACCACTAATTTGTGTGCGGGCGGTACTCAAACACTGATTCCAAAATTCTTCTAGCTCAGGATCAAGCTGTGGAGGGGAGGTTCCAGTGGCGTATACTGGCGAGGTGTCCGTAACGCACACTAACCCCGCGATCGTCGCGCTGAGATCCGAAAAAGCTTCTCTGCAGTAAATGATATAGTTTCTTGTGCAATAATTCGATATTGGCAAGGATTTTGAATTGTGCAGTTGGCCAGTTCCACTTAACTCTGCGGCACACCGTCTTGAGCGTTGATAAGCACTAGCCTGTAGGAATCTTGCTGGTAGACGTAGCTTGAAACTGTGGTAAGCTGCATTTTTAGCAAGGGGCAAATCATTGATATTCAACATTGCAAATGATCTGGTAAGACCAAGGTTACACGAAGGCTGCACTTGGTGTGTCGATTGTCTCTTTCCATCCCTGTTCAAGCTTTGGTTTTAACAACATACATCCATGTTTCATTTTATTCGCGTACGATTCCCACCAAACTCAAAGCATCAACCCTCACGGAGACAACTCTCCAACAGCGGAGCATTGAGACCCTTCAACCCAGCGACCGTGTCGAATGCATCCAGTGCTATTGTAACTCAGAAAAACTATACTGCGCTATACCATAATCCCGGATTTGTTACCTCCTGTCACCAAATGTAGCGCATGTAGTGAGAGGTCACCTCTGCCAGCAATGCTTTGCATTGCCGTATATTACACATGCTTACCGATAATACTGTAAGCGATGCCGAGAAGAAAGGGCTCGAAAAGAAGCTGTTGCAGGTCTCAGCCTTCACCTAGTGAGTGATCAATGTTACTGTGTCACCTTATAATTGTTGATTCCATACCTTGCGAGTTATAATTATGGATGTGTTGTCAGTGACTCTCCGATGTGTTAAAAGCCACTAGTTTCCCATGACTCTGACTTTCTTTCCAATTGCATAGCATGTCTGGATTTCTCGAGGCAAGGTAGATTAAGCCAACAGCGGCTGTCATCAGCTGCGGAATGAAACATACACACAGCATATCACTTTGTTTCCACTTGCAGCATTATGATTCCACACATGCTTACCTTTTCCAGACTCAAGATTTCTGATTGACTTAGGTATAAAATCACCCATGTTCCACCTGGGAGTTTGTAAGCATGGTTTAGTTCCTGTCAAGATCTTGATTCCATACACTGCCCTTCACTATTCAGAGCTAATCTGCTAAACTCAAGCATCTTCATTGATTGAGCAATGGAACAGGATATTTCTACTTTCTTCATTCATATTCATGTGAACCTCGACTTTTCCTTTCTTGACAACTTTTGAATCTTTTTTTGATGCACAAGTGTGATGCTATTGTACATCTATTGAGGATTTGTAACCAACAGAGAACCCAACAGGAAAGTGAACTCTGATTAATGCTGAGATGAGCAACTTCAAAATGTTTCTTGCCTTTCCCTTCCGACACCTTGAGTGATTCATCCATTAACTCTTCTTGAACTGTTGTTGTAGAGTATTGAGGGCATCATTGCAAAAGGAAGGGTTATTCAAGGAAACAAAGAACAAGGAGACTGCCAAAAGCCTTGGTGTTACCCTCGCATCTTTCAGCTGCACTTTTTGCAGCTCTCTAACAATCCATGTTTGGTGTCACATTCCCCCCTGAATACGAACGCGTAAATGGTCTGACAATGGGAGTGAAAGTATGTAAGTAAGATCCTGGAGCTGCTGTAGATGCACACTCAACTTAGGGTGTGAATTTTGCTCATTCCACCAACGGCTATCTTCATGCTATGACAGAACGCAAGAAGTGCATGCCACCAACTAGAATGTTAACCAGGGACTTGAAGCACTTAAGCAGCATTTGGGCTAGCGCCTTAACAGAGATTGTTCCGTACCACACCGTTACTCCGCGTGGGAAGCTACTAAGTATTGAACAAAGCAACCTATTGATTATTATGGAAATATTTTGATAACTTTCTGCTTGTTGCTTCATGTCAACTCGGGGTAGTATAAGCCGTTTCGACAATCATGTTTTCCATGTGTACCGCCCAAAGCCACAACTTTGGCAAGCACAGGAGAACCAAAGATATGCCATCCCTCTAAACGACTCTTTTGATGTGCTATGCGGCCGGGTGGCAGATGATTTTCTTTCCACGTGTGAATACTTGAACCAGTTCACGCTGACAGATAGTCGAAACTTCCATTCAGATACGAGGAGCCACTCACTTCCATTCAGATGCTTCTGCTTCAATTTCTGCAGTATTCGGACTGGCTGGTAAGAATTAAGTTGGAGCACTATGGAAGCTAGCTGAAATATAATTACGGATATTCACTCATCTAACACTTACATACACTCCTTCCGATTTATAATTAAGATGTCCAAGTCCTTGAAGCGGGAGGTGAATTGCTTGGAGAAAAACACCAAGGACATGGCACAACGGCTTGCACAACTGAAGGTAGAAATCGAGCGCGAACGAGCTGAGAGAGAAAGGCAGGTTGTGGCAGGGAGACTTTGGAGGACAAGCGCAGGTATTCGCACTTCACGAACAGACGGGCGTCAAAGAGTTTCCATTTCTCAAAAGCTGGCCGTCGACGCTTCTTATAGCCCTACCGTATCTACGGGCGTAAATGGCCGTCGCAATGACCAGCAAGGACCCTCTCCAACAAACTTGAGTCACAACTCCGTAAACAAGAAAGATACACTAAGCAGTAGCAAAACATCCAAGAACTCGTTTTTGTCTGGTGAGTACGACGAAGAGGCATCGCGTCGGGACTTTCAGGACGCGGTCAACACCTGGCGACAGACATCACGAAGCCTGACTTGTGGACGCAAAACAGATGCTACAGTAAGTATGGCTTCGCAGTCTTCGAACTTAAGTACGGTGGAAGGAAAGAACATGACACTTTTCGAAACCTGGGCACTGCATAAGTGGACACAAGAAGCAAGTAACGAGGCCTCGAAAATGTGCTCCTCGAAAGTAAATGACGTGATATCTCACAAGTTTGGATCAAAAAAGGGAGAAGCAAATGGAAGCGGAGAATGCGAATCGCGTCCCCCAGCGCTCGCAAGTTTACGCACAGCGACAGAGTCTACTGAGAGAGTGGCAAATGCTCCTATGAAAGGTTGTACAACTTGTGAAAACTGTCTAGAGTCGCAAGTGGGCACAAAGATCATATCTGTGGAGACTATAGGTTTATCTGAACAGTGCAGTACTGCCGGCTATAGATTTCCTGATGCGATCATCATCCCTGAATGAGATGATCTCAAGGAGTTGTCCACGTTTCTCGGCACTTTAATATCAGCAGTCTTAACAAAAAGGATCAGTTGTTTGAAGTAGGGACCCCCAATAGTGTTGATGATCAGATGGTTGGAGCGTGTTGTATTCTGACGGAACAGCAAACTGTGCTCGTACAACAAGCTTTGAAGTAACGATTTAATAAACCGTGCTTGTTATGTACCTTTTTTAGAATGGTTTCTGGTGGACTGCCCTAGTTCTAATGTTTGCCGAAACGTGGCGCGCTCTTTGAATTGTATTGCCGGTGATGCATGTATCAACTCACCTGTCTCCGAATTTGAAGCAACATTATCGCTGTTCATACCTGTTCTTGGGGTTTACAAGCTTACCCAATGTCAAGTGAAGACATTCAAAGTTTTTTTTAATGTTTCCTCAGTTTTTAGTCCCAGCAATCTGTAACCTCGTGTTTGGTCGTAAAATTTGGAACAAGTTTCATACGTGCGGACAGTCAAAACAGTAGCCCGCCTTCGTAAATCATGGTTTTTAGCGTCAATATCGCAGTGATTGGTGACGAGGGGTGTGGTAAAACATCACTCATTTTATCTGCGTCCCAAAGAACTTTCCGCCCGGGTGACACTGTGCCAACCTTGCCACCTACAGCGTTTCATGTAAAACTCCGGAATGAAGAATGCAAATGTATATGTCGAGATACGAATAGCGCTAATATGGAGGAAGTAAAAGCAGTGATACGCCTTTCTGATGTGGTTTTGATATGCTTCAATATGGCAGACCAAACATCACTACAATCAGCTATTCATGTGTGGCTACCACACGTGAAAGAAATTGATAAAGAGATGCCTGTTATTATCGTCGGGTGTAAGGAGGACCAATCGGTTGTCGTTGACTCTCTTGCAGCGGTGTGTTCACTGGCGACTTGGCTGTTCAACAACAGGCTCCTATGCGATCATTCTCTACGGTTCTAATGTGACAGTGTCATGCTTACAGCAATTAGATGCAACACTAAATACTGAGCCAAGCTTAGTGCGCTATCACAAGTGTTCAGCAAGGAATCCTGAGGCAACACATGTTGTGTTCCAGCAAGCATGTGATTCTTGTGTCAATCCTGTGCTCACACTATACAATCACGTGAGACAGAAAATGCGCTGTAAGGCGTTAAGGGCATTTAATCGGATAATGGACATTGTTGATGAAGATCGGGATGGTGCCATCAGTGATGCGGAGCTCATAAGATTCCATGAGTTCTCCTTTGGTCACCCTCCTCACAAAGACCAAATAAAGGGGATAAAGCAGGTGATATGCTCTCCCCCTCAATACTGTGAGTCAAGCTCATGCTGTACTGGTGGCTCAGTCAGAAGATGTGGCACATGCAGACGCTGATGCAGCACTCTCCTGACTGTGTCACAACTGAGGGGATAACTCGTACTGGATTCCTGCAATTGCAAGCTTTGACAATTCACCAAGGGCGCCTGGACGTCTGCTGGACGATGCTGCGCAGCTTTGGTTACAATAAGCAGCTTCACTTGAAGCCAGATATGTTTTCAAGCATCAAGGACCCTGCCTCGGACCCAGTGCGTTCATCACTTTCACACACACCTGCATTGCTTAAGTAGCTGGGAACTCACAGCATGTAATTGAATGCCTTTGTGGACATCATGTTGGAGTTGGTCCTTTGTTCAATACCTCACCCCTTTTCCACAGTGAAGCCTGATATATCAAATGCATCCCTTCAATATTTTTCTCTACACAGTCCAGAGCATATTTACTTGATACCATTTACAAAACTTAGGAAGCGTTCACGATAGAATTCATCAACGCACGGCATGCTCTGCTGAGTTCTGGCAAACAATCACAGGATGACTCGCCAGCCTCAATAGGGTAATACAGTTTCTGAAGGTCCAACAAGTACTGAATAGTAGAGTATTGAGCCCTCCAATTAGGATACTATCTCTTTATTTGTACTTCTGGTGCTGATACCCAGTAGCCCTGCTATTCTGGAATGTTTCTCACTTGTCACACTATTGTGATCTTACTATAGTTTTCAGTGGGTATTCAGCAATCACATCCAAAGTCGATAACATTTTATTTCAATCCTTATGATGCTCTCCATTGAAGCCATATAGGTTTTCGCGGCAAGTTTTTGCACAGATAGGAGCAGATTAAAGCGAAATCACCACCAGATTGTCATCATCACAGAGTGCACTTTATCCGAGTGGGGGCGCTTTTCTTGGAACTAAAATCATCACAGGACCAGCGTGCCACTGCGCTCCCACCCCACTGCAGGGTTCCAAATTTCTTCTTGAATGAGCTTTGACTGTTGAACAATATCATGGTGGTTTACAGTTGTTGCTTGTACCTATTGAGGTCATATTGAGTCTTTTCATGGACAAGTGGTGCTACAGAGGTTACAAGTTTTTAGACTCTCTAGTATCAGATGCTGGAAGTTTCTTTGCATTATGTTATTAACCTGTGACACTTGTTTTAGTATGAGCACGCTAAGGAGCGGCCACTGTAGTCTGGAGGCAACATTGCCACGTGATTAGTCTGATTGTATGCTACCTTTCGGTATGAACTGGTGCAGCATGGTCCTTTCTGTGGATCAACCTGTTGAGCTGCCAGGGCTCGTAGCGTATGCTGCAATAAAATAGTGGTGGCTACCGTCGTAAATCCCCAACAGTAGAGAACTGCCAGTCCCCTTCTACCTCTGTGGCACTCCCTTATTAGGGAGTCTACGCATACCCAACCCACAGCCCAGGCCTAGCCCAGCAGCTAGGCCCTGGTAACCACTCATGCAGATTAAGATCTACCCTCGGTATCTCAGGTGTAAGGATA
>JAULKQ010017536.1:0-10318 GCA_032356285.1 Smithsoniella earleae | reverse complement strand
AGTGATGGCAGCGCATTCTGTGCAAAAAGGTATGGTTAAATCAGGGTCTATCTTGTTGGTGTTTATCAGTTCAAGTCTAGTGAGAGAATGATTAGTACTTTATGTATAAACCATCTCTAGGAGCCTGGCCATGCAGCTTTGGCTTTGTATTAGACTTGGCCAGGTCAGATATGCCTCACATTGTTTTTGCTGTAGGGATAGTGCAGGTGACTGACAGGATTCCTTTGTTGAGGATGTTGTCATTCATCCTCTTTCTAATCTACCCTGGATGGGAAATAGTGCAAACTCTGCTTTCATGAGTTTTTTTTGAATGCTCATAGTTGTGTAGATGGCTGTGAAGTGTCTGCCTGAGAGTGCCTGAGAGTGCAGACAAGGAGAATCAATTGGAGTGTCAGGGTCAGCTGGCTGAAGCACCATGTGGAAGAGCTTGGGACAGTCAGCAAACACAGATGCTGGAGGTCATCCAATGCAAACCAATCACTGCAAGTTGCAGTGCAAAGCGTGATGAGCTCCTGCAGCAGCTTCACTCTGAAAGAGCAGTAACAGGGACTCCTTGCAGAAACGAGGAGTGTGATGATTTCAGCTCAACAAAGGAGCAGGTAGATCAGCTACCATCCATGTGTGACGATGCACAGACACAGAGACTTGGCAAGAGTATGTGTGAATATGAGCCGTCATGTACAAGAGCAGTAGCGGATGATGTCATGGTTCCCAGTAACAAGGCTACTTCATTGAACAGTGAGCTCGATGCCACGTTGCAGCATATCGACTTTCCAGGCTGCCCTTCATCTCTTGGTAAAATTGTCAGTTTTTCACCTGAGCCAGCAGAGATATTGGAGCGGAAGCAAGGGAAGCGGCAGGGACGTTTGTCAGAACAATCCAATGCTCATGGGCTAAGCAATGATGAGCCATGCCCTTCGTTTGACACAACGCTTCATGACCTGATATCTCGGCTAGATGAGATTCAAGCCAAACAAGCAGCAGCCTTGGCTCAGATAGCCAATGATAGTGAGGGACCAAGCCGGGTTTTACCCGGTCAGTGTAGTCTCTCTTCTGAGCAGACTTGCCAAGAGGAGAATAGAGTCGGAAGTGAGGATGCCTTACGCACTGTGATCTCTGTTGCTTGCAGTTCTGCTAGCAGAGCCTCAGCCATTCATGAAAAGCAAATTCTCACACCTGAACATGTTTACAAGGACATGCCTTCAAAGTCACATGATGTCAATAAGCTTACATCAGCACCTAATTTTAATCCCCATTCCCCAGTGCCACTTCCACTCGGCTTACCATCTGTAGCTGCTCGCCACCGAGTGTTACAGAGTAGAGCACAGAAGGTGTCAGAAAGTTCGAGCAGTGTTGCTTCACAGCAACACGCCATTTGTGCAACAGAGCCGTTGAAGTATACTCCTGTCAGGAGAGCGTCCAACACCAGCAACTGGATGATCGGCACCTCACAACTTGCTTCTCAATGTTCTGGTATGCTGTTTATGCTGTCCTTTGAGTGATACGATTTGACACGCATAGAATCTGTATCCTGTTGATTCTTTCGAGTGTAGAACTGCAATCACCATTCTGGGGTTCTTGCCTAGTGCACTGATTTTATCTTTTACTTGTTCAGGTGTAAGAAATGGTCAGACATCAACGGATGGCAGTATACCTGATGCTCTTCAACATTTAAGGCGTCATGAGCCCCTAAATGTGCATTTGTCTCTTGATGTGGTAGGTGTGCAAAAAGCTGAGGAGTGTACGCTTAACGACGTGTCTGTCGGACGTTCTGCATCAGCACCTCCTGGGGTTGAGGCGCTGGCTTCAGTACAGGGCTCAGATGTCGAACATCCACCAAGTTTGTGCCAATCACCGGATAAAGCTACTGTATCTATGCCTGGTACTCTCAAGAAGCATCCAGTTCGTGTAGATAGCCCAGCATCAACTCACAGATGTGCCCTAAAGCCTCTGCCTCCAAACAGTTATACATCGCGTTCCCTGAGCACGTTGGATACTGCTCAACGGCACTGTTCAGCGATTGGCAGGGGCTACTATTCACAAGCCATCAGGGAAGGTAACTCTACAAGGGATACCTCAGGTAGTTCTAGTGTAGCATCTACTGTCGCGAAGCTCCCTTCAGAAGTGAATGAAGACACGAGTGAAGGGTTTTGGAGCAACGGTTGTTTTCCAAGCTGGGCACCAAGTATGAGAGAGTTTAACAATGAGACTGCCCACCCAGGTGAGCTCTTCGATTTGGTTTTAAGAGTATTCCAGTAGCCTCCCACTTGAAGATGTATGTTGAGGAGAAAATCGAGTTTTACTGCTTGCAAAATCTACTCAGGAACTCTGAAACAGTACCAGGATTATCTCTCTGCGTATGATTCGTGGCTAATGATATGTACAGAATTGGCTCTCACTTGCCAAGGTCCTTCACTGATCCATAACCAGTTTTTTTGTGCAGGTAATCTGCCTGGTGACTTTGCCAGTTTTTGCTATGGGACCCATCGAACCCCAAAGGGAGAAGAATTCATGCATACTCAAACAGAGATGGCAGTAGGCCAGCATCGCATTGCAGGGCCGTCCCTAACGCCAAGTTCACATCCCCTGCTAAGGAACCATATCATGATATCTCAAGCACCCTACATGGCAGGGTGCATGAGAGAACATGTAGTTGATCATCAGGTGGAAAAGGGGAGTCGTGCCACAAGGAGTGCTAGAGCTTTCGCTCAGCCTAGGAAGGCAGGCTGTCTTAGTGAGCAGACATGGAGAAGGCTACGTGGTGAGTTAGGGCGCCCAGGTGCAGCCAAAGCAGTCTGTAATCTCGCGTCTGATTCAGAAAGTCTGTAACTTCCCTCGGTAGGGTTGTAGTACTGTGTCTCTGTCTGGCACGTCGTATTTTCAATCATTAGAGTGTAGAGTAGAATCTGTGCAATGGTATCTAGGAGCACTGCTCAATATCAATGTGAAATCCTCTCACAGTTCCCGTAATTTAAGGTTGTAAAGGAGATGCAGTAGCTAGCTTCGTTTGGTCCACCTTTATTGGTCGTCGGGTTTAAGTTGTATTGCCCTTCCGGGTATTATCAGATCCCAGATGCCGGAGACCTTGTGCTTGCTTTCAGTTATAATTCTCTTGGAAACCTACCGTTCTAGGCAGAGCTCATCAACACTACAAAAACGTGCGACCTCAATTGTGTCACCCCCTCTTGCTGTACTCTGACTTACTGCTTGAGAGGCCGCAAGTCGTGTCTGTTTCATATAGTTTTAAATATTGTGATTTCCCCCGTTCAAGCCGAAATTTATTGTACCAGTTTTCTTTTAATTCATGAACTAGCCCAGGACTATCGCCTTCAAGTGGGGAATACCCCGGACGGCTGGCAGGTACAAAATGATCACAAAGAAAGCAGTACAATGGAAGAGTGATAATCTTTGAGAACTAAGCTTGCTGGGTCGTGGGTTGAGGGAAAAGCTTAAGATGTGAAAACTCCACTGCTCTTACTGCCAGGCCGATGCTCTGAGTTGAATTGAACATGTGGCCGAGATTCAAGGTGTGAAAAGAGCAGACAAGAGCTAACAACCTCCCGGAGTGGATCAAGGCACACTGGTATAGTTCGTAGAGATATGCCTGGGAACTCATAGATTGGACCGCATGTAGATTCCGTGATTTAAAAAACTGCGAAGTACGAGAGGGCATCTAAATTGTTAGGCAATCATCTACTACTCATTAGAAATCAAATTCAGAAATGTATTCATATTGCTACGCTACACGCTCATTCACTAAATCTATCACGATTTGTATCAGCTGAGACGGCTAGGGCTACATGCACTAACGCATGAGTGTGGCTTCAAGCGAAATACGCTAGTCAATATGAAATCGGCTCTCTACACGCATCGAGCTCAATGACATTTCCAAGTTTCGAAACAAAAGTTTGCGCGATCAGTGGTATCCAGTGCATTGGCGTGCCACTAGGGCTAGTTGCCATCGTTTTCTTGCGGACATAAATTTTTTAAAGGAATGTTTATCGGGATCGACTCCGACATATGTGTATATATTTATTCAGGCATTAGAGAAGTGGCAACTTTTAGTGTCGCTTAAGGAGTGATTCGGAAGCCAGTGATGGATCAGGTAGCGACAGTTGCGATTGCATTCATTAAGTGCTAGCGCCTCTTTGGCTACCGGAAAATCCAAGGACAGATATGGCACCAAATCTTGATATCACTCAAGCGGAAAGAGAGGCTGAAATCGTGCAAGGGTGCGTTACCAACTTCAATTCAGAGGTCAATGTCGTGCATTTCCAGCAGTTTCTTGCTGTATTGCTCACTTTGAAAGTGTTTTTCATGAATTATCGTATATCAAGATATAGTATCGTCGTTCCACGAGCGAGTTGTTTGATGTGAGTGGGGGCCTTGCTATCGTTTCGAGGCCTCTTATAGTTGCACCGTCTATCGGTGCAACCTTTCGTTTATAATTGCTTCGTTTAGATGTTTAACCTAATCGTTGTACAGTTGCAATGTTTCCGTCAGTTTATATCCCCTGGAAGATAGCGCAACGACAAGGATGTCAGACTGTGGAGTGCTAGAATTACGGTAAATCGTGTCCTTCTCATGGTTTTTTTTGGGATGTCATTTCATTTTTCGGAGACGGGTTTGTGGCAGACCGATGAAAGTATTATTAGTAAGATATTCCACTGTCGTTCAGGTGCCCAAGCGTTCTGTCTACCTGTTTAAAGTGCCAAAACTGGCTCATAAGTGATGTTTTGAATGCATCGTAGGTGATAAAACTTATTGGTATAGCTAGCTCGCCAGAGTCTGAACTTGATGCAACTCGCTATTTTTCCAAAATTTGCGTCCTACCCTGCGAACCGCCAAGCCTACGGCCACAATGAATTAGAATGGCCACGATTTGGTTGATACAATGTTTGCGACGTCTCTCAAGCTGTGTGTTACGCACGACCCTCTTTATGCCGATACTCAGTGGATTGAAGAGCTGAACTTACAGCAAATAGTACGGTTTCATTTAACTAATGCTTACTGGTTTTCCATCTCTCGTCTTGTGGAGCTGTTATACTTGCTATATATAGCCTTGGGATAGACGGGGTGCGTGTCGCGGGATTGCTCGCACTTTCTGCAACATAAATTTTACTCGTAGGGTTGTACGCTGCACATTATGCCACAATCTTGATCTTGGGCTCAACATCAAGATTTCTTGCTGGGTTATCCTGAAAGTTATCCTGAAAGCAGTTGATCTTAGCGTATTGTTTTTTTCTATCGCCCTTGGATACCTATGTTGCACGTCATGACGTAGGGCACCTTTTTACGTTTTTAGCTGAACTACAGGAATGTCATGGCATCAGATAGCGCATTTCCGTTGAGCTAGCATTTCATTATCATTTTCTGCGTGTTTATCATCAAGTTCCTTCGTTTCATAACAAATAAACTGAATCATGGATCAAGAGTCATTTTGCTTCGTATGACTGAATTGATTACCATGAGGTTGTGGCGTAGTTTCAACTTAGATCGCCTGTGCATCAATGTGTTCGAAAAGGGATTTGTTTCCACTTGGTAATTACAAGTAAACTATTTGTGCATTAGGAAATTTGTGAAGATGCAGTCATGACAATGGCCCTGCAAGTATTGCGTGTTTCATGGGATGGAGAGTACATGGGAACTCACAAGTTATGATTGTATACAGTTTCATTGTCTTTGCTCGTAAACCTGTTACATGTCCAAGGATAGAAACCAAAAATGACTATCCTTAGCCAGTCACTATCAATGTCCTTATGTGATTCAAAGTTTTTTAAGGCTAATAACGTGATTACTTGCAGAGAACATCAACTGCAACCTTACTTGCACAAGTTTCCTCGCTGTGACCTCTTGGGCAATGTAAGAAAAATGGAGAATGATGTGTATCAATCCACTACCACACGGGTGTGTCATCCTATGTCCTTGTACTCTGTCTCATGATTTAAAGCTAGTGGAATTTTTTACTAGCATTGGCTCAAGCCCGTTGACCGCAACTGGATTGACTCCAGTAGTAGACAAAGAGTTGTGGTTCTTTGAAGTGATCTCCTGGTTAAGAGTACACTGCTATGAGATTTAGTTCACAACTTTGCAGGAGGAGTATCAGAAAGTTATGTTGGCTGAACGAGATAAGTTTGTGAAACGCTTGCATTTCTCAGTGCACAACTCATCTATTGCTGCTGGTGCCAGCCATCAAAATCCAATGCCTACGCCAAACCTCCATGTAAGCCAGCACCAAGCAGCCTATTCAAACTCCCGTGGAAGAAGGGTGATACCCAGCTCTTATGGTCATACTTACAGCCACTCCCATGCGGGGGGACATAGCATGCCTGCTGGAGTGCAAGTTATTCCTACGTCAAATAATGTATGCATGCAACCACATCCATATACTATGTTACGGCCTGGACATCCTGGCAGCACCAACCACAATGACTCTTCAACTTTCTACCCAAGCACAATGATGACCAGCAAATCTGGACTGTGCGTTCTCCATTTCTGGCATATAAAGCATGTTCCAAATCAAATTCAGCTTGTCCACTATGATGACTGATCATAAGCAAGTCTTATGTCTAGTTTGAGGTCTGCTTGGATAGTCTGAAGCCAAATCCAGAACTTCATGGCATCTAGGGTCTGACTTAAACTTAGATGTATTCTCAAAATAGAAAAAAAATACTCTTGAATCATAGAAGATCAGGGTAAGAATTGTCTATCGTAATTAGATCTTCCTTTAAGTGCTGCATTTCAAGTACACTAACAAGTTATCTGTCCCATGGGAGGGACCAGTTTACCACGTGTCTCACACTCGCATTTGTTTACTGCAGAGTTGAAGGTGGGATGCCTAGTCGTATGACAGGTCATTACGTGGGAGATGGGATAACAGAAGACAACAATCATGAGCTTTTGCCAGCGAGCACTCCTATGACTGAAGCAACTGTTCCTCATGGATCATTACTGAGTAGGGGAACACCTCAAGTTCAACACAGGCTTGACCCTACTGGTGGAAGTGGGGGCAACCTTTACATGCATCAATCAGTAGCACAAGTTCACCATGGTTACGAGGTACCTAGTAACCCTGGTGCTCTGACTCAACCACAGGGAATGGTCAGGAGTACCAGTCGGGGAGGGAATCCAATGCCAGGAGTTGTGATGTCACAAAGTCATCCCAAGTCCATGAGTGCGTATGCCCCCAGGCCTGGAGGTGCACCGGCATCGTCCAATTTAGTGCCTAGGTCACAGCCTCATTTAGATTTTGAGAAAGCAAGACCTGGACCAGGTCCTTCAAACCATCCATTGGGCCCAAATCTGCAAACTAACAGTCCTCCCTTAACAGGGCAAGATCAAGGCTGTGACAGCAGCCACAACACAAGTTACCCTGTTGATTCACCGCTCATTGACTTTGAACCTACACCTATAGATCAAATTGGCATGCATGGTGACGATGACTTCTCTGACCTGTTGCCATTGGGACTTTTCCCAGAGGTATGCCTTGCAGTCCTAATTTTTATCCACTCCAGGTTTCTTTTATATTTGAATCGACTTGATACGCATTGTTATTGCATCTCATGTGAAGATTATGATGTTGCATAACATTCTTGTTGCAACTCTGCTCATCCTCAACATCAGAAATCACTCGGATTGCAGGGAGTCCGAGACTCTGTGAATAACACTGCACATGACTGTGGTGACCAAACTCCACCTATGCCCTTAACAGTTTCACCTGCGCCCACTTATTCTGCAGCACCTGTTGTCCCAATATCTTCAGGGCCAGTCCACATGCCACCGTCAGGTTATCATGTACATACATCAACTGGTGTTCCCAGTGCTTCAACCCAGGTGTGGAATCTTGTAGTACAATATTATGTGCAATCTTTTCATCATTTGGATGCATCCCTTGCAGATAAACTTCAGTCAGCACGGGGTGAATCAGCATCAGTTGGGACTGAAATGATTCAGCTCCTACACACTGCAACTGCTAGAAAATGCTATTAGTAAATTGTCTTTTGACATCTGCATAATTAAGCTTACACTTGTGTTTTTAGAATTAGACCTCATCTGCTTATGTTCCTTGCAGCAGCATCAGCATCAGCAGCTTCCAATTCAGGGTGAACATGTCCAACAACTTCTACCGTCACAAGTTTGGAACCATGATCAATCTGTGCATCAGCCAATGCTGCAAAGCAACCAGACAGCAGTGCCTCAGCGGCACTATATCCCACACCAGCAAATCGGCCACACAAGTCAGGTACTGATCTAGGAGAAACTGGGGCTGCATGGGACTGCGATGGGAACAGAATGTGAAGTACTACCACTCAAAACAGCAGGAAATCTTAAGTCTGGACATACAATCTTACATAACAGCACAGATTTTTTAGTGAAGAGACCTGAGATTTTGCAGACCATCCTCTTGCAATTTGGATCAGCTAGAAAGTTGGTCATCTACCGCTCAGTAGTAATTTGTACAAGTTTTTTATCATGCCGTCTATGGCTTGTTGTTCACTTATCAGATTTCAAGAACTTGATTGCAAGTGATTTTATGAGTTTGCATTTTTCCTTTGTTAAGCTTAATGCTGAGAGTATGTAGTCACTATGCTAGAACAGTAGATGTAAAAGTTTATAATTGTGTGGCTATGTTTTCAGAAATTTTCTTGTCTTGGGTTCGGGCAAGGATTTTCTGGCCAATGGGCACTTGTCAATCAAAGTGCTCGTGCATAGTACATCATTGCTTACAGTTGTGATGAGATTGTTATAGGTCGGCCAGAAGCACACGCTTTTGGATAGGAATGGACAAATACCACAGCAGCCTTTCGAGCAGCAAAAGATTCAGAAGACTCGAGTTGCCTCATCTGAGGTATGAACGATAAATAAATTTTCAGCATTGAAATAGATTGTTGTTTCACATCAGGAGGATGGAGTTCAGAAAACCTTCAGTAAGCTTTCATTCTGTCCAGCAATTACAGGTCACTGCCTCAACGACAGTTAGCAAACTGCACGAGAGGAAGGTGAGAGAATTTTGCAGAGATATGCATGATCTAAGAAAGTACTACAACTGGGTTGTGAGTACACATGAAGAGCATATATCACGGCGTGCGAAAGAGCATCTGCGTAGTTCATTGTGGCACAAGCAAGTTTCTCAACTCTTGGACGAGTTGAAGAAGTTTATTGATATCTTGAGGGAGAAAATGGTACGCTTCATCTCTGCAGCAATCATTTACAGCGGTTTTTGAATACTTGTGAGTTATTTGGGCTTCAAGCAAACAAGTCACCCTTGATAAGTAATTAATAGGTGTGCTAGAGCATTCTGCTTGAGCACATGTGCTGTTGTTGTGCAGATAGGGAATCGAGACTGTTCACCCCGGGAAAAAGAGATGATTTCTTATAGTTTCAATCAAAGAACGAAGCCTCTGAGGGAAAAGGTGAATTTGAAACTCAAAATGGTAAAAAATGCTTGCACCCAGTATCCCCATATCTCTAGCACTGGCCCTCTAGTGGACAATGCCAAACCCCCTGACCAGAAGTATATCAGCAATTCTATTCCAGGAAGCACTCCGGTTTCCCAGACTCCTGCTGCAGCTCCAAATGAGGGGAAACCTTCTGTTGGGAATATAAACGGATTGACAACTCCAGCTGGACCTAGTATGCCTGCCTCAAGCAAAGCCACAGAGAACCCACGCACCACTGTAGCAGTATCTGCGCCACCCATACGCAAGAAGAAGCTCAAGCTGAAAGCCCCCAGCAGTTTAGCTGCGATGAACACTGCTCGCCAGCAGCCATCCTCTCATCCCCTTGGCGCAGCTGTTTGCACCACTACAACCCATTCACCTGCGGATAGAACTTCCTGCTTGAACCCCCCAACGTCAGCGTACCCTGCCACTACTCTTAGCACTCCTGCCTCAGCCGTCCAGCTGACACCTGCTAACCCAGAAGTAGTGACAAATAACGAGCCTCAGCTGAACGTGGAGCAACATACTCAACCCTCACCCAACGGGGCACCACAAGCCCAGTTTGTTAGAGTCAAGCAGGCAGCTGCTGGTTCATACGGTGTTACTCACCAGCCGCGGCCTATTATGATGGCACATACTCCTCACCAAAGCCTCCAAGCGCCTGATCAAGCCATGGCTGTCCCAGGCCAAGCTGCATCCATCAGGCCAGTCACTTCAAACCATAGGCCTCCACCCACGCGTCTGACAGCTATGTTTGCAGGAAGCGATCCCAGCAATCACGTGATAGGTGGTAATGTGGCAACGCCGGGACCCTTTCAGCCATCCATACCTGTTGCTCCAGCAGGGTACAAGCATGTTACATCCCTTGCAAGCTGGGA
>JAULKQ010017525.1:0-10318 GCA_032356285.1 Smithsoniella earleae | reverse complement strand
GTGACCGGCGTGCGCCGCGGCGCGGCTGAAGGCGACGGCTCCGCCCGCCATTGGACCGGCGGCGCGGCAGAGGCCAACGCCTTTGACGCCAAAGCCGATGCGCTCGCCGTGCTCGATGCCGCCGGCGCGCCGGTGCAAAGCCTGCAAGTGGTGGCCGAAGCGCCGGATTATTATCACCCCGGACGATCCGGCACGATCCGTTTGGGCCCTAAAAACATTCTCGCGACATTTGGTGAACTTCATCCGCGCGTGCTTGATGCCATGGATGTGGCTGGGCCGGTGGTGGGTTTTGAGATCAACACAGCGAATATTCCGGCGCCGCGCGCCAAGGGCACCAAAACCAAACCGGCTCTGGATGCGTCTGAACTGCAACCGGTCGACCGGGATTTTGCCTTTGTGGTTACCCAAGATGTTACCGCCGATAAAATTATCTCCGCAGCCAAGAAAGCGGACAAAAACCTCATCACCGAGGTTGCCATTTTCGATATTTTCGAAGGCGCGTCGATCGGTGAAGGGAATAAATCCATCGCGTTTTCTATCCGGCTGCAGCCGCGCGACAAAACACTTAAAGATGCGGAGATCGATGCGGTGGCGCAAAAGGTGATTGCAGCGGTGGAAAAAGCCACCGGCGGTACCTTGCGAGGTTAGGCACTCCCGTCAGCCTTTGAAAGAAGATGTCATCCCGGGCTTGACCCGGGATCTATTGTGAGGCGGCGCCACTTACATCATCCAAAAAAATAAAGGGAACTCCATCACAATGGATCCCGGATGAAGGGCGCTATGCGCCCTCTCCGGGATGACACTATTGATAAATATTTGAGTATTTAATTCTTTGTGGGTGCTACGCTCTAAATATTGAATAAAATTGGCAACGCTTGGAGTTGTCTGAAGATGATTAATATTTTACTAGCCGAAAGCTCAGAAGAAACTGCAGCCGCGAAATCCCTCATTCGTGCGTATGTCGAGTCCATCGGGGTTGATCTAAGTTTTCAGAATTTCGATGCCGAAATGCAAAACTTCCCCAACATGTATTGCGCACTTCTTTTAGCCAGAACAGAAGACCGATATGTTGGCGTCGTGGCCCTGAAAAAACTCTCAGATACTATTTGTGAAATGAAACGCATGTATTGCGATCAGAAGTACCGCGGCATAGGGGTTGGCCGCGCATTGTCCAAGGCCATCATCCGAGAAGCGGAGCGACAAAGAGTTTTCGGCGATGCGTCTGGACACCGTGCTCGCCGCCAAAGAGAGTTTGTCCCTATATAGAAGCCTTGGCTTTCATGAAATTCCACCTTATTACAACAATCCACTTAAGGACGTGGTTTATATGGAGCGTCGGCTGAAGACCCGACAGCTTCGATAACAAGGAAAGTGTATGTCCGGAAAACTGATCGGCATCGCCCGCAAAGCCAAATTGCGCGCACCGATGGAAGAAATCGACGCTGTCGCCGTCTCCGTTGACGCCGGTCTTGAGGGCGACAAACGCGGCCAAATGAAAAAACGTCAAGTGTCGATCCTCGCCAAAGAGGATTGGGACGCAGCGCTCGCGGAATTGGGTGACGACATTGATCTGCCCTGGACCACACGGCGCGCCAATCTGTTTGTGGAAGGCGTGGACCTGCCGCAAACCGAAGGAACACAATTGCAAATCGGCGGCGTTCTGTTTGAAGTCAGCCGGGAAACCGACCCTTGCGAAATGATGGATGCTGCTTATCCCGGCTTGAAAAAGGCACTCACGCCCGATTGGCGCGGTGGTATTTTGTGCTGTGTGATCGATCCGGGAAACATCAAAGTCGGCGATGCGGTTGAATTGGTACAACCCGCCAACGTGTAAAGCCAAGTTAGCAGCTCTTCAGTTTGCCACGGACGCGCTTCATCCATAATTGTCATTCCGGACAGCGAGCCATAGCGAGCGTGATCCGGAATCCAGTCGAGAGGCCAAGGGCCGAGCCAACAAGATACATTGATTGTTCGCTTAAGCAGCGAACGCTGGATTCCGGTTGGAGCCTGTCCCGGACCACGATCCGGGGCCGGAATGACAGATGAATAAATAATTATGTTGGTGCTCAATCCACCAAAGTGTGACGGCCGTCACAGTCTGAGGCGCCGCCCGCGCCTATCATCATCTCATCAAACGGACGCAACCCCGATCCCCCTTCGACAGCGCCGTTTGATCTCTAACCCCCCAAACCCCAGGTCCCCCCGCCTGGGGTTTTTTCAGTCAATTACCGACCGTGATGTAGATCCTCACCGCCTCGGCGTTGAGTGGTGCCCATTCTTCAAAACCCAGCCACTCGCCGTATTGAGGCCGAAGTTCGTCGACCGCTTTGGCAATAACCGTGGCGATACGCGTCTCGCCCGCGGAAAAAACGTCGTCCACGGACTCCATGACGGGGAATGGTGTGTTGGCTTCCGCCCTTCGGAGCGCGGCTTCCATATCCAGAAAATAATTGAGATAGTTTTCAATCCAAATGGCGGGGCCTGGGCCGCTGTGGCCACCAACGACCCATTCCATGTCCAACTCGGCCGCACGCCGAAGGGAGGTGATATAACCCCGCACATTCGTGTCGGGCAGCGTGCGATAGGGCACAATCCCGATCTCGAGTGTGTCGACGAAAACCAAACCGCGCCCAATGCCCGCCTCGAACGATAATGCGATATTGGAATCGCCGTGATTGGGCCCAAAATAATGAATGCCGACCTCAGCGCCTTTGATCTGAACCTGATCACCATCATCAACCACATGGGTGGGCAGCGGAATGTCCGCATCGCCCCGCTCTTGAAGCGCGGTCAGCGTGCGCGGATGGGCATAGATATCTGCGCCGGGGCCTAAAACATCCGCGCCCACAATGTGATCGCGATGATCGTGGCTATAGATGATTTTGGTGATCGGCTTATCCGTCACCGCAGCGACAGCATCGCGATAAAGCGCTGCTGCGTTGCGATTGACCGGGTCGACCGCAATCACGGCATCTTTTCCAATCACAAAGGGACTCACATAGAAGTCCGAATGAAGGTGAAACAGATGCACGCCCTTGCCGAGATCGTCGACCGACACGTTACCATCGGTGCTGCGATACACTTCAACCGTTTCATAATCTTGCGCATTCGCCACGCCGAACCCGGTGGTCAGAAAGAGAAAGATAGCAGCCAGTTTGGACTTTAGCATGTGGCCCCCTTTTGAGACGCCGCGCAGCGCATAAAGCTGAGCATCACCAATATGCGCCTGCAACTCAAGAACAAGAATGACCAACCCCCTTCAAGGCCAATAGATGGCCCAATCCGAACAGAATCGGACAGGTCAGACGCCGACATGGCTTTCGGCCAAGAATTTGCTAATCTTGGGGCGCGTAACGTCAAAGAACCCAAACCACAGGCAGCCTCATGAAATTACCGGCGTTTGACTATGAAAAACCCACCAGCCTGGATGAAGCTGTTGCCCTGTTGGGGCAAAACGAAAACGCCCAAGTGATGGGCGGCGGCTCGGACGTGTTGTTCAATATGAAATTGCGCTTGTTTGAGCCCAAAACCGTGATCTCGCTGGATCGGGTGCCCGAGCTTCAGGCGATCGATCGGGGCGATGATGGCGGCTTTGTCTTGGGCGCAGGCTGCCGATTGGTGGATTTGATCCAACACGACGGCTTGCAAGCGGATCAACCGGCCTTCGTCGAAGCGGTGAAATCTGTGGCGTCTTGGCATATCCGCAATCAAGCAACACTTGGCGGCAATCTCTGTTTGGACACGCGCTGCTGGTACACCAACCAGACATATGAGTGGCGCAATGCCAGAGAGGCCTGTTTCAAAACCGATGGCAATATTTGTCACGTGATCAAAAGTTCGCCGATCTGTGTGGCGCTGAACAGCTCGGACATTGCCCCTGCCCTTATGGTTCTTGGTGCTGAAATCGTTTTAAAAAGCCAAAAAGGCGAGCGGCAGCTTTTGCTGAGCGACTTTTATCAACCAGACGGTGTTGAACACACGGTTCGATCCCCCGACGAAATTCTAACTCGTATTCTTTTGCCGGCCCAGACAGAGCCCATATCGTATCTCAAGATCGCACCGCGTAAAGGGATGGACTTTTCCCATGGCACCATCGCTGCAAACCTTTCCTTCCAAGGAGAAACCATCAGCGCAGCCCATATGGTGATCGGGTCCATGGCGCCGCAGCCAATCACCTTGGCGCAAGCGGCCCAGTTTCTAGGTGGCAGGGCCCTGAGCGAAACAACGGTTAAACAAGCCGCCGAACTGGCCTTCGAGGATATGGGGGTCTTGACAAATCTCTATACATCGTCGGCCCATAAAAAGGACTTGGTGCGGGCTCTGGTGAAAAAATCTTTGCGTAAACTTGAAAAGGCAGCCTCATGAGCAAAACACTCATCGAGATCACCCTCAATGACGACCTGCACCAAGTTCCGGTCACCGAACGGGACACCCTGCAAGAAGTCGTCCGCAACGTCTTGCAACTGACCGGCACAAAACGCGGCTGCGTCAGCGGGTCTTGCGGCGTGTGCACCGTGATCGATGATCGCGGTCACGCCGTGTTTTCCTGTCTGACCTTGGCGCTGGACTGCGCGGGCCGGTCGTTCACCACCATTGAAGGGATCGCAGAAGGCGGCGAGTTGCATCCGGTGCAAAAAGCCTTTTTGGAATATGGTGCCGTACAATGCGGCTATTGCACACCCGGTCTGCTGATGACTGCCAAGGCCCTTTACGATTCAAACACAGAGCCAAGCGAAGAAGACGTCAACGAAGCGCTTGCCGGCATCTTATGCCGGTGTACCGGGCATATCAAAGTGCGGGAAGCCATGATGAATGCCTGGCGCTTTGCCCAAGGAGAAAAATCCGATGGCGCTTAGAAGAAACATTTTGGGTGCGGTCGGCAAAAGCCAAACCCGTCTGGACGGCCGCGAAAAAGTCAGCGGCGAGTCTCTCTTCACCGAAGATTTTTTTCTGCCGCGCATGCTGTATGGCAAGATTTTGCGCAGCACACACCCTCACGCCCGGATCATCAGCATTGATACCAGCGAAGCGGAAAAAGTCCCCGGTGTGAAAGCCGTCATCACCGCCGCCGATTGCGATGGGGTCGCCGTGGGTAAATTTCAAGGCGTCTTCGCCGTGGATACGGTGCGTCATGTGGGCGAAGAAGTGGCAGCTGTCGCGGCGCTCGACGAAGAAACAGCGATTAAGGCCATTGGCCTGATCAAAGTCGCGTATGAGCCTTTGCCCCCGGTGTTTGATATTCGAAAAAGCTTGCGCGACGACGCCCCGCGCCTTCACCCGCAACAAGAAAACAATATCGCCTTGGAAATGAGCGAAGAGAACGGCGATCCTGACCAGGCCTTTGCCGACTGCGCCCATGTACGTGAAGACATCTATTGGTCCAATCCCTCGCACAATTTGTTCTCGGAATTTCACGCGGTCGTGGCCGATTTCGTGCCGGGCGGCAAACTCTCGGTCTGGACGCCGTCGCAATCGGCCTACATGTATCAAAACGCGCTGGCCAAGGCTTTTGAAATGCCCGAAAGCGATGTGCGCATTATGTGCCTCAACACAGGCGGCGCCTTTACGGGGCGCTCTGCCGTCAGGCCACATCATTTTATTGCCTCGATTTTATCGCGAAAAGCAGCGCGGCCGGTGAAGATTGCCATTTCAGGCGATGAAGAATTTTTGGTCAGCCGCGCCGGCGGACAAAACAAATATCGCTTCAAAACCGGCCTCGATGCCCAAGGTCATATCAAAGTCATCGAACTGGACGTGGATATGAGTTGCGGCAGTCACCTGGAAAGCCAATTCGTCGCGATCATGTTGCCGATGAGCTATATCCATCTGCAATTTCCCATTGAGCATACGCGCTATCGGGGGCGGCTGCTCTACACCAATAATATTCCCTATTATTTCCACCACGGCGGCGGGCTGGCCCAATTGCAATTTGCCTATGGACAGCATGTGGACCAATTGGCCCTTGATATAGGGTTAGACCCCGTCGCGTTTCTCTTGAGAAATTCTGTGGAGCCGGACCACACCACCGTAACCGGGATCAATTTCAAAAGCTGCGGCCTGAAAGAGTGCATCACCAAAGCCGCCGCTCAAGCCAATTGGTCTGAGAAGTTCGGCAAGCTGCCGCCTTATCGCGGCATCGGTATCGGCATCGGCGCCATGGCATCGGGCGGTGCCCGTGGCCCGATGGGCCGGGACACGTCCAATGCCTTTTTAAAGCTCAGCGAAGACGGCAAAATCACTGTGATCACCGGTCTGCCGGATATGGGGCAAAGCTCGCACACGGCCATGGCCATTATCGCCGCCGAGGCGTTGGGCGTGGAAGCCGAAGACGTGACGGTCGTCTCCGGCGATACGGATGTGACGCCTTACGATGTGGGGGCGTTTTCCCAACGGGGCACCTTTATGACCGGCAATGCCGTGCTAGCGGCCGCCAATGTCGCCAAAGAAAAGATCGCCAATTTTCTGGCCCCGCGCTGGAATGTCCAAACAGATCAAATTGTTTTTCAAGACCGTACGGTCTTTCCCGACTCCGAGCCGAGCCAGGCCATCGCGCTGTCAGATGCCCTCCGGCAAATCGTCACCGAAGGAGACGGCAATTATATTATGGCCGAAGGCTCCTTTGCCTCCGCCCCCGGCCAGAAGGGCGCCAAAGCCTATTCCTTTGGCGCGCAGGTGGTGGAAGTGGAAGTCGATCCCGATACGGGCGACGTCACCGTTTTGAATGTGGTCCACGCTCATGATGTGGGCCGGGCGCTGAACCCCAAAGTGGTGGAAGGCCAAATCGATGGCCAATTCTTTAGCGGCATGTCCCAAGTGCTGTATGAAGAATGTTTGATGGATGAAGGCCAAGTGCTCAACCCGACGCGGTTGGAATATAAGATGCCGCGGTCTTATGAAATGCCCGAGGTGCAACACATCATCGTAGAAACTATCGATCCATTAGGCCCCTTCGGCGCCAAAGAAGTGGGTGAAGGGCCGATTGTGTGCACCATGCAAACCATTGCCAACGCGGTGGCCGACGCCATCGGCGTGCGCGTTATGGAAATGCCCATGTCCCCTGCCCGCATTATGCGCGCCATCAAACAGGCCCGCAAGGCCGATGCGGCTTAGACCATTGGCAACTTCTTGTTTTCGGGATCGACACCAAGTGATTGTACGCTCGCCCTGAAACTCTTCATTGTGGGTATCGAATTTCTCCCAATTTCAATTAGAATGCTCACATGGGTAAGATTTCCACATTGTTTGTGCACAAGGTGATCGGCGCGGCGGATGGTGATGCGGACCGCAGGCGTGAGCTGTTTCGCTTTGCCGGGGTCGACCCGGAGGCGCCGATCGATCCCAAGCTGATGATTCCGGATGGGGACTATTACGCCCTGTGCGAACGGGTGGCCGCAGAAGACCCGCAAGGCCGGTCCATCACCATTCGCGTGGGTGCGTCCATGCGCAGTGACGATTACGGCGCCTTTGGCCTTGCCTGGAAGTCCGCCCCCAATTTGCGCGGTTCGTACGAACGCGCGGCGCGTTACGGCAAAGTGCTCACCAGCGTGTCCACTTACGAAGTGCGCACCGAGGACGGAAAACATTACATGATGCTTCACCGCGATGGTGAGCGCTTGGGCCTACAATTGTCGAATGAACAAACCATAGCCGCAATCACACAGATCAGCCGGGAAGTTTGTTCCGAACCTTTCCACCCCGAAGCCGTTTTATTCAAACACGAAGAACCGGACGATATTTCGTTTCACGAAGAGTATTTCGGCTGTCCGGTCATCTACGCAGCCGACCGCGATGCTTTGCAGGTCTCTGAGGATCTGTTGCGGACACCAAACCAATTGGGCGATGCACGCATTTCGGAATTCTTTGACACCCAAATGGAAAAGGAATTGGTGGAACTTGCCGATGACAGCGCATTGCAGAAACGCGTGCGGATCCAAGTGTCTCAAGGGCTCAGTGAAGGCGTGCCCAATGTCTCGGACATTGCCGGCCAATTGGGCATGAGCGGCCGGTCACTGCAACGCCGCTTGGCCGAACGGGGATTTGCCTATCAAGACCTTGTGGACAGCGCCCGCCGGGAATTGGCCGAGCGGCTTCTGAAGAACTCAGACTATGCCCTGGCGGAAATTGCCTTCATGACCGGCTTTTCCGACCAAAGCGCATTTACCCGCGCCTTTAAACGCTGGGCGGGGCAGACCCCCCGCTCCTTCCGCCTCACCGCGCAGGGTTAGCCCGGGCCGCACACATTTTGGCGCGCTGTGTCAAAAGCTTGGCGCGCGCCGTCAAGAGACCAATCGCACCTTCTGCCAAGTTCGGCTTGTTCATCACCAAAGGAGCAAGCCATGAACCTCTTTTCGAAAAATTCCAAAAAAACCACCGGCCTCACCCTTGTGATTGGCGGTACCGGGAAAACCGGATCGCGCATTGCAGAACGACTGCAATCCAAAAACGTGCCCGTGCGGATCGGATCCCGGTCTGCCGTACCCGCCTTTGACTGGACCCATGAGGCGGGGTGGGAGGCCTGCCTCAAAGATGTGGAAAATGTTTACATCACCTACGCCTCGGACTTGGCCGTGCCCGGCGCCACGGACACGATCCGCGCCTTCGTCGATGCCGCCAAACGCCAAGGCGTCAAAAAAGCGGTAATCTTGTCCGGACGGGGCGAAGCGGAAGCGCAAGCCTGCGAGACGATTGTGCAAAACAGTGGTCTGGATTGGACCGTCGTGCGCGCAAGCTGGTTCAATCAGAACTTCTCCGAAGGCGCCTTCGTCGACATGGTGCAAGCCGGACAAATCACGTTGCCTGTGGGCGACGTACCGGAGCCCTTTATCGATGTAGACGACATCGCCGATGTGGCCGTCGCCGCCCTAACCGACCCCCGCCATAACGGCGAAGTCTATGAGGTGACCGGTCCGCGATTGCTGACCTTTAGAGACATCGCCAAAGAACTGTCAGTGACCACAGGCCGCGACATTGTCTTCGTGGAACTCCCCCACGAGGCCTTTGTCGCCGGAGTGGCCGAATCCGGCGCACCGAAAGAGGTGGTCTGGATCATGGACTATCTTTTCACCACCGTGCTGGATGGCCGCAATTCTTATGTCACCGACGGGGTCGAACGCGCCTTGGGCCGGGCGCCGAAGGATTTTGCCGATTATGCCCAAGAAATTGCGGCAACGGATCTCTGGAGGGCAGTCGCATGAAACGGAGTCTCCTAAGAGCCCTGCTTGCCGTCTCGGGCACTATTCTCATCGGGATCGGTACAGCAGTGTTGTTTGAACCCATGTCCTTTGCTGCCTCCAACGGCATCGTACTTGAGAACAGTGCCGGCCTGTTGTCGGAGGTGCGAGCCCCCGGTGGGATGTTATTGATCAGTGGTGTGATCGTTTTGCTGGGCGCAATCCGGCAACGCATGATGCATACATCCCTCGCCTTGGCGGCATTGGTTTACGGCACATATGGGCTGTCCCGCCTGATGGGTATGATGGTGGACGGTTTGCCGTCGGCCACTTTGACTCAGGCGGCCGCATTGGAACTGGTCCTCGGCCTCGTCAGCCTTGCCGCCCTTTTCATGCTTCACCGCAACCCACTGAAGGAGGCGCAGCGCTAAAGCGCTGCGTCCGCCTCTTTCCCCTTGATTTGGAGTTCAACTGATGTCCGTCTTTGTTGTCTATCTTTGCCTTGCCACCGGTCTTGCGGCCGCATTGGTCGCCGGCGTGTTTCAATCCTTTTCCGACTTCGTCATGGCCGGCTTGATACGGGCCCGGCCGGCGGGCGGCATGGAGTCGATGCAACAGCTCAATCGCACCGTGTTCCGCTCAATCTTCCTAAGCCTATTTTTATTTCTGGTGCCGGTCACATTGGGCTTTGCGCTTTATGCTTATAACGCCCTTGAAGGCACAGCAGGTCTTTTCATCATGGCGGGCAGCTTGATCTATGTCATCACCGTCTTTGCGGCGACCCTGTTCGGCAACGTGCCCATGAACAAACGCCTCGACAGATTGGATCCGGATAGCGCGGACGGAAGCGCCTATTGGCGCGTTTACGGAAAGGTATGGACCCGGTGGAATCACCTGCGCACAATAGGTTCAATCGCGACCGCCGTACTTTACTTAGCGGCGGCCACACGGCTCATGAACGGCAGTTCGGGTTGAGACCATTGATCAGAAAAGCGCTCTATGAGGCGTTTCCGTGATGGCGACATCTCACGATCGGCCCGAAGTGTGACGGCCGTCACAGTCTTGGGTGCCGCCCACCCCTATCCTCAGCTCATCAACCGGACGCAACCCCGCTCCCCCTTCGACCGCGCCGGGTGGTCTCTAACCCC
>JAULKQ010017514.1:0-10322 GCA_032356285.1 Smithsoniella earleae | reverse complement strand
GCTCTTCAATCAGATCAAAGATGAGTTTGGTCATGTCAGTAAGAACAAGGCACGACTTGTGGCACTTGGAAATCATCAGAGACCTGATGACTTCTCTGAAATATTTGCCCCAACAGCATCCGCGGCTGCTACGCGCATTCCGATAAGCATCGCAGCAGCCGACAATTTGGTCTTGCATCAAACAGACGTGGCGACAGCGTTTCTTAATGGGGAGATCAACAAGGATGTCTACGTGAGACCACCGTCTGAGCTTTTTTGAAACAAATTGTGGAGGCTTAAACGTGCACCGTATGGGTTAGGACAGGCAGCAAAAGCATGGAAAGATACCCTGAACGATACTCTGGCGCAACTCAAATTTACTGCCACGGCTGCAGATCCCTGCCTGTACTACAGAGGGTGCAGGAAGGAGAGGGTGTTCCTAATGTTTCATGTGGATGATGGTCTGTTGGTTGGAAAATCTGATGTAGTAACAAATGTGAAAAAGCAGCTCACTGATCTCTTGGAAACAGAAGATCTTGGGGAGGTAGACAGTTTCTTGAACATTAAATTTACGCATACTGATCATGGTATTCTACTCAACCAAGCGCAGTAAACCAATGATCTGTTGAGCAAGTTTGGGATGGAAAATTCATCCCAGAAATATGTGCCAATGGCACCAAGGATAAAGATAGTCAGTGAAGGCAAGCCAGCAAATGATGGGGGAAAATATCGCGAGTTAATCGGGGGTTTACTTGTCAATACACACAAGACCGGATATTTCTTTTGCGGTGGGGAAGATGAGCCGCTTCTTGTCCAACCCAGGTGAACATCACTGGACAGCAGCTAAGTATATTTTGTGTCACTTGAAAGGAAGCAAGTCATAAAGAATTCAGATTCCATGGATTCCAGAGCATCAAGTAAATGCATTCAAGATTGATGTTTTCAGTAATGCAGAGTACGGGGGCGATTTGGACTCCAGAAAAAGCACATCAGGAATATTCCTTTTTTATGCATGAGAGCTCTCCAATTATATGGAGATCAAGGCTCCAAAGCCTGGTCACAACATCTACTATAGAGGCAGAGCTTGTTGCAGCAGCCACCGTCATTAAAGATGCGCTATAGGTCAACAAGTTACTACAAGAAATCATTAGTGGCGAGCGGAGGAAAAGATTACCATTACGCAATAATCAAGCGGCACTTATCTTGATCAAGAATAAAAGCAGTGGAGTGCGAGGAAACTCCAAGCACATTGACATTCTCTATATCTTTATCAGGGATGGTTATCTAAACCTATATTTTGACACTGTCCACGTGTCTATAGAAGATCAATTGGCGGATGTGTTGACAAAACATGTCAATATTGGGCAGGTACAGAGAATGCATCCGAAGATAGGAATAGTATAAGAAAGAAAAAGAGGAGGAGGAAGTAGTCTGAGAATTCTCCTATTGAGGGGGAGTGTTGGGTTGTATCGTGGATACTATTATTCATTAGGAGAATCTATTTTTGAAGAGAACTGCCAAAATTGCCTGAATTGGAAGCTCGTAAAGGGAACGAAAATCGGGTGTGGGCTATGGAGAGGTTTGCAGTATAAAATGGTTGAGCGGGCATCGTTCGGATGTCCCGAATGTGTCACTGATACGCAATAGTGTTTTGCGTAGACTCAACCAGGTGTGCTAGTGAAGCATGGTGAAGAGATTTGATGTCTTGTCCTTAATTATGGCAATTACACTGACGTATGAGTGCAGATATGATGCTACTTCATGTTAATCACTACTGTGTGCTGATTACGAGTGCATCTCTACATCTTCCCAGCAATAATTGATCATCTGATTTCCAAAATCTTGCTGTTTCCCCTATATTTCACCATTCATACTTGGGTGAGGTGGGACGGTGTAATTGGCCTGGTCTTCAGAATAAAAAACGCTGCTCCTCTGCAGAGCTCTTGTAAGTATAATTCGCACACTGCTACTATCTATGTCCTCCTGGTATGCTGGTAGGTAATTGGCTCAATTGGATCAAACTGAGGGTGCCATGAAACGGCTACGGTTTCTCGCCAGCGAGTGGAGCCATCGAGATCTCAATTCGCACGACATCACGATACTGGACTTTTTGAGTCATCATGGACGGCAACGGGAAGATCATCCTGTATCGAGAGCTCGAATATATGCACTCACCGAAATGACTTAATTTTGCTTAGCCGGGTGTGCGCCGCAAAAGGATGCGTCGCTTCATGTTAGTCCGGACTATACCGATTCGGGGCTACAGCGCTGACCAGGTTCTAAGTGTGCATAAAGGGTCGTGATTCGAATTATATTGCCCAGAGATCAAATTTCACGGCTTGTATAATGAGAAAAGATGTCTGTTAACGTTTAGCTTCTGTGCCAGTGTTATCGTTTGGAAGTGTTCAGACGCAATTTGGACGACAAGGAACGCTGCTCGTCAATCATTGAAACAGCAATAAGCTGCTCTGCTTTCGTGGCTGTAGTTATCACTGCTTGAGAAGGGTACAGGTATTATTTAGCAGCTCCCTCTGTTTTACAATTAACAATGATTATATGGGTAACGAAGAATCTTGTCCCTACCATTTCGTACCCAATTCACTCCGCTCGATGCAGCTGAGCGCTGTAAGGTGTACTTTTTCATAGCTTCCAGTTACAATTTCAATGGGAGATGATTCTCTTGATGCGTGAGTAGCAGTAGTAAGCTTCATGAATTGTTACATTGAGCGCACCCTCTGGGAGTTGGTCTACTCCTTCACTTTCCGAGTGATTGCACGGCTTTGCCCTCTTCACCAACCAATTCTGCAATCAGCATTCATGCACGGAGAATGCTGATTCGTAGAGCGTATCCAAGAAGTGACACAGCATGGAATGAAGCGATATTGTCCCCAGCATGGCCGAACTCGCCTGGTACGCTGAAGCGGCTGAGCATGGGAAGTCTCGATTACAGCTCAACAAAGCAGGCTTAAGAGCCTCTTCTGAACCATCTGGAATACTCCCAGTCTTGAATAGAGCTGCTGATGTGGAACAAAGGTTCACTCGTTCGAGCTAAGTGCGGAAAGTACATTGCCCTCGCCGCCCAGGCTAACAGGGCCGCTACATAAATTGTTTTATACATTTCGGTACGATTGCATGATCCCAACTTTTCCTGTCTGCATGGGAGAATGGGCTGCTCTTCATTCGTTGGTTGCTCTGTCTGGTCCGTTTGGCACAAGTACAAGACGGGTGGTACAGCCTGTTCGTACGCGACGTCTCCGGCAATTGCCCTTATAAAGGTTCATACAAATCTTTGGCAGCTTAGGACGATACAACATGGAATACAGTTAGTTGGAGTAGTATTGGTTCCAGTCGGCTCATTTTCCTTGATTCGTGCATGCTGTGAAGTATACAGGAGCTCAAGTTTCTTTAGTATCCATTGAACACGTTTATAGAAATCAGGCACGCTTGTGTGAGTTCGTGCGGACTTGTTGTTGAAAAGGTAGCAACAATAAACTTCGAGTTTGCATGGATTGAGGAAAGTTCCCGGTCAGCTGTAATGCTTTGAAATCATATAACGAATGAAGAAGAAGTCAGTATGAAGCCGGGCACCAAATGCAGGTGCCCATAGCAACGGGGTCATGCTCGGCTCCGACCCGGCAGCAGCTGGCACTCGCAACTTGCTAGCCACTGTTGCCACAATGGTACCAGATGCACTTGTCCCGACATGGACGCAAACAACAGCAGACTTCAATGTCGAATGCCGTGATCGATTTGACACTTCTTCTGATCGCTCTGATTCGGCGGATCAGAGTCACGATACTTTGATATCGAATAACGAGAGCACGCCGTACCATGTTAAAGATACTGGCGTGGATTGTATTACTCTGGGTTCGGCGCTTCATGACGAAAAGCAAGTGCTAGCTCCTGTTGAGAATAGATGTTCCCCGGGGGTTTGTCTCGAGAACGCACAGGAGCTGTCGCGCGAGAAGCGCCGTTTGCAAGGGTTGTCGATTAAACTGAGCAAGGGTTGCAACGTAAAGGTTGACAAACTTCATTCAGCTCCTATTGATACTGCTCAGAACAGTCAATTCTGTCAGGAAGTGTGCATCGGGAAGAGCGATCATGCTACGTCACAGCAAGACGAAGAATTAGTGTTAAGATTGATGCAAATGGCCAACACAGCTGCATGCTCGTCACGCTTTTCGGACATGACTTCTGATCATAAGTCGAGCTTAGAGGATAACATTAGCTTTGAAGAAGTACCCAAGATTATTGAGACTGTTTTCTGCCACTGTGATGAAGATGTGGCACGTGATGTTGAGACAAATCAGGTGTTGAAAAGTTTGCAGCCGTCAAATGAAGGCGCCTGCGTAGATCTCCCACCTGCTGCGAAAGTTGCCAGGACACATACTCCAACACAAAGTACCGATGGTTTCAGTGAGTCTGATAATGTTACAGCGCAAGCAGATGCAATGTGCCCAAGGGGAGCTGGATTGGGTGGATGTTGTGGACTTTGTACGAAAACTCGAAGTGGCTCGTCAGCAACAGCAGTACGAGAGGCTTTTCGTCGTTGTGGAGCAACTTATGCGCCTTTTACAGTTATATGCCAATTTTCTACCTCCCACAAGCTTTTCAAATCCAGAGCAGTTACATGCACGGGCGGGACTGTGGTGTCCACTGTAGAGCTACTAGAATATATTCTGAATCACGGGGGATGGGAAAAGGTGAGTGAATATTAGAAGTGCGAAGTTCACAGTACTGCAGCCTCGGCACAAGATGTTCGGTTGGTTTCGCGTCGTGGGTCGTGGCGACTTTCTGTCAACTCGCTACAATTGATCAATGTCCCATGAATGAAACGACTCGTGCATTTCTTACTGCCTGTTTGTGACGTTGAGTGTTGGCTTGTAGGTTCGTATGGGAAGCGATGTTGGCAGGCTGGTGCTGCTGAACCATTTTGGCTGGAATTACCTTAATTACGGGCCAACCAGCCAATCTGCAATAGATAAAGTCTTTGCATGGTCAGTCAAGTCATTCACGATTCAGGTGTGGCTGTCCATTGTGGCGAGTTCAACGTCTTTCCCTCCATTTCCATGAGCACTTTGCGCAGTGAAACATAGGTTTAACTTTAACTCTACTTTTTGTTGATTAGATATTTACCAGATTGGAGAGAGAGCATGCAAGTTTATACTTCTCGCGGATTCTTGCACGCAAGTAAATAGTAGGATGGCTATCCTGGTTTATGGGCACTCGTAACGTGATCGAAGTGCCATTGTGCTGTGGTGCCCGTCAAGGGAGTTCGTTTCCATGCACCTGGCAAGTTTTGAAGCAATTCGAGTCATTTGTGATCGACACAGCATGAAAGTAGTTGGGGACACTCTGATGTTTGACACCTGGAAGTGGTGAGAGTGCATGCTAGGTCACTCATGGGTACACTGTACAACCGATACCTTAAACATTTCAGGCAAGTGGACGAAAAGAATTTGGCGCTTTTCCATCATTCGACACCTCGACTTGCCAGTTGTAGTGTACTCTTGAGTGTCCTAGCACGCACCCTCGACAGGGACTTTACTGCCCGCTAGCAGTGAAAGCAAGGCGTACTGTTTGAAAGAGACGGCCAAGTATTCTTCAATCTAAATTGCGTAATTTTCATCAACAACAGTAGCAAATAACGAATCTGATTTGCTTGATACTGATCACGTTCGCATGACTTGGTTCCAGCAGATCGCTGAGTAACAGAAGAAGCATCAGCTTACTCAGAAGACATCCCAATGGCAATAGTTCTTCTTTTCTCGTGTCTTAAAGTCCATTTACACGTTATACGCAAAATTCAAAAGGTTAACATTAATGGAGTTCGATGAGGTCAACGGAAGGTAGAGTGACTTGAGCGCTCATTCTACTTGTCTAAGGCTGATCTCAGCTCGTCTTCGGGTTTCATCTGAAGTATCATTTGCTTACTATGACAGCGTAGGCACGCTCCCAAGAAATGTAGGCGAACCGCATGATTTTCATGGGCCAGAACAATGGCCCTTTTTCCAACTTAATTCCGACTTATTCCAGCATGATGTGAAATGCTAATTTATTCGAGAACTCTGAATGATATTCTTGACACAGGGTATTTTCAATGAACTCATGTCACTCACCGACTGCTGCATTCGTGTCTCGTGCCCCTGAAGCAGGATCGAGTGCTTCAAGCAAAGTTTCGAACAGTACCGTGCTATACGAATCACTTTAAGGTCAGAGCCGTTACACTGGTATCTACGAAGGGAATATCCAGTCCTTTGTGTTGACCGTGTGTGACACCGTGCGTGCCAACAAACCATCGGAGATCTTCGTGTTTCCGCAAATAATGCGAGCTGCAGATGATCGCCTGCGCCTAGGACTTGGATGTTGTATGCAGATGTGTGCGCTCTGGCAGCGGTCTTGCTATGCTGCATAGCTGATACTCAGACATCACGAACACAAAAGCTGACACCAGGCTTCACGGCTCCAAAACGCATCTCAACGGAAATATATTAGTGAAGGATTCATTTACAAGTCAGCAAGGGAATAAATTTTCTACA
This sequence comes from Smithsoniella earleae, assembly GCA_032356285.1. Lineage (NCBI taxonomy): Eukaryota > Viridiplantae > Chlorophyta > Ulvophyceae > Smithsoniella > Smithsoniella earleae. The sequence goes on along the minus strand of JAULKQ010017514.1, from coordinate 3,804 downwards.
ACAACAGTAAGTTAATTTATGATTGAACTCTGAGTCTTTCTGCTTGTGGATGAAGGTCCAATGTAGGGTGTTGTGCAACCTGAGCATCTATCAACAAGTGCAACAAAAACCAAGCCACCAATCCACCCAAACTTGGGCTAGCTTACATGCCAAGCGCTTAGAGTGGGACAAAGTGCAGTGGTATTGGATAGTTTGTAATTTAATAACATTCAAATTGTAGGCTTGAATGAATTGTTGACATTTGCTACATTGCACTATATTGTGATAGAGCTAGAGTTCAGTGCTGTGTTGAAAACAGGGCAAGAGTAAGTTTTTACATCCAGCAAGGGCAGCTTGCAGTGCAGAAAAAACGCACGTGTGACTTAGTAACCTCAGCTTCTTTCTCACTAATCCCTTTCTGGCCACACTTCAAGTGGTGTGGGATAACAGTAATTTAACGTTGACTCATAACACAAGCATTTGGGGCTTGCAGCTGAGTTATCAGAAACCAAGTTGTTCAATTCGTTGTAACTCGTATTATGAAATACAGTACAGATTGATCGAGACACTGTTTCACTTTCATCACTGCTGGTGCAAACTGTTGAGGAAGCTTGTCGATTCAGCTTTTTTAATATCTCACTTGACAGCCAATATTCTGTGATACGTACTCTTTGAAGCTCAACCCAATCTTCCACACCTCGTTATGGGAGATGGTATCTGTCCCTGGAGCTATAGCATGCTTAGCTACCTTAGTTACAAGCTCTTCAATCACCAATGTCACATGTCACTACAGTATCTCAAAGCCACACTTTCTCCAGGCGATTGGAATTGTAGCTTTGCTGCCTGTTACTGTTAGTCAAGGCCATCTCTGAAGCTCAAAGATCAGAAGAAAAACAAATGCACTTTAAAACAATGAATTCAACTTAATGTGGATAGGTTTGTCGATTCCGTAGCATTAATTGCTTGACTGTGCTGAGTTGTCGTGAGGCTGAATGAAAAAACTGTGTTTACGACACTAGTCAAAGTAGCCTCTAGAACGAGACATTTTGGGGCGTTCTCCGCATGTTTGTAGAGATAGTTTGACTTGAGGTATCTGATTCAGTTCTGTCTTTTATCCATCAAGATCTTTTGGGCCTGCATTGCAAGTGCGGCACAGCAGATTGACCCCCAACCCGCAAGAAGACATTTGACACATCCTTAGCGGGATTTGTCTTTTGGATGTGTATGTAAGAGGTTCTAACAAAGCAGATGGTGCCTGGACAAAGTTTGTGGCATGACATACTGTGTGATGTCATTCTGGTACAACTGCAGAACAAACATGTTACATTGCACAGTTTCCTGGACAGGAAGAAGCACACAAATAGTATAAGATGCAATGACTGTACCCGGCCGGCAGCTCACTATGTCAGCTGAACTCTCTGTAGTAGCACTGGTATTCAGTAGTTGTACCTGAATGTAAATGCTGTAAATACAATCCACCAGATTGCCAGAGAAACACGCTTGAAAGTACATGCCTGGACTCCGAACATCTTGATTTATTTCTGGACATGTTTGTGATTCTCTTGGGTTCTAATATCTTAACAAAAGAAGCTCTGAGATCTGCCAGGTGATGTGTGCCTTTTTGCTTTTTCTTCGATATGTCAAGCATAGTTGATGTTGTCGCCATGTGACTTTGTTTAGTGTGCAGGCACAAAACAAGTTTGTGAAGCCTGGGATACTCAGGGCGCTTTCAGAGCTCATTGTGCATTGATTAGATTAGAAGTTGTCCTTTTTCTAAGAGAGGGGAAGACAGTAGTACTTTCTCCAAGATTGCCTAGCTGATTGTACGCCTTTGCTACATTTATGTGTACAAACTAGCTAGTTTTTCTTCTGACGAACACCGTGCACACCCCAGTAACTGGTGCGCCAGGTCTGGCATGGCCATTGGCACCATGTTGTTGGTTAACTTTTAGGTGCAGACATTGACAGCAATAGATTGAAAGAGTCCTACATGTAATATGACTGACTCTTGGATTGTTAACCTTGGTATAAGGTTGCATGGCTACCCAGTTCCACTTATTTACACTCTCACTCAACAAGGTCAATTGCGTGCTTCCACAATACTTCTCCATCCTTACAAATGCTTATTAGGGTTATATCTTAGTACATGTCGTGGTCAAGGAGGTCATGTCATCTACTCTCTTGTACTTGTTACTACCATCATTATCGGGTCCCCATCAGTCGCTGAGGTAAGTTCACATACTGCCAGGCTGTGGGATTTTGTCGGATTCTGATAAACAACTTGAAATAACAAGAACAATCTGGGAAGCAATGTTGATTTGTTATCTTTTTTTGGGTAGGATGAGATTCCAAGTAGCTGATCACAGCAATTAGAACTTATAAATAAAAGAGTTATAACTGCACCCTAACAATAGATTGCTCGAATTAACGAGTTGGTTGCTGAATTACCACTGAAAATGCACAGTACCACACAGCCAATGTACAATCTAGATGTGGAAGTTCCTTATGGAGGTCCTTCAAACAGTACATTGCTGAAGTTGTTCCCCACCAAGGCACTAACATTCTAGTGTCCACTCAATGCCCTATGTAATACCATTGTTCGTACTGTGTGTAGATCGATGGGGGGCAGCCAATCTGTAGTGTGACATTGACCTCATCACCTGTGGCCTTCCACGTTCAATGCCCAACATGTTTACGCAGCAGCATTGGAGTCTAGGCCAGCTGCATCTTTGCTTGCTTGGTCTTGAGCACAGTGCTAACATGAGGTTCTTAGCTACCTTAGTGTCTGAAGTTAAGTGAATGTTGGGATCAACCCAGCCCGACCAACCCCTATCTAACACTTAGCTTATATGATTGATGTCCCCTTGGTAGCAGATGTGCAATCATATCCTCTCATACGGAAGCTGACAGAATCTTATTGACCTCACGTATGAATACTGAAAACCACGCAATGTATTGCAACATGTTTGGTTGATTGCAATTTTACAGACTGTTAGAGGTTGTAGAGCAACTGTGACCGTCAAACTTGCTTGGGACAAGACTCGATCACGATACTTTGGCAGACGAATTATGATCGGATTCGATGTGATTGTTTCCTGTTGCTCGCAACAACACACCAACCAGCTGAGATATGTATCCCGGGGCAAACACGTTGCTACAAACCCGGTTTTCACTTCAGCTCTCTCTAATTCGCAGGCACAAGCTGCATGCTTTAACTTTGTTATCTCAACTTGTACCCCAGTCCTGAATTCTGGCCAACGCCAAAGATATAGGATAGCCCTGTAGGCTCTCCACATTGCGGGACGTGTTGGAGTTGTATGGTTGTCACCATCTCATGGACTCAGACAAGAACCTCCAGGCTGACGTTCAATACGGTAGCAAAGGGTCCTGTTTGCATTATAACAAAAGAACTGATTGCTATGGGCTATCCGGGGGTATATTTCTATAGAAAAAGTAAATGTTTCTTCAACTGCTTCCTGCAAGCTGCACATGGTGACGAGCAAAATTGCTTGAGAACAGCCGGAAGCGGTCAGTGACACCAACCTCATTGTATTGTACGTTATAATCCTAGTCGAAGGTGTTGCACATTGGAATTCATGAGTTCACCGCCAGAAATGCAAGTCTATGCACCCGGAAGTTAAGGTCCGTCACATCCCTGCTTGGGGGTCAAAATTGTTATTAATCTTTCGAGCTCTGTGTTGCCCCACGCCAGGGCTAAAGTAGCTTGATGTACTGCCTTGTTCACCGCCCCTCACTTACACTCAGCTTGTCCACGGATCACAGACAGCAAAGTGTGAAACAGTTATCAGCATTTCTTGTTGCTCT
>JAULKQ010017492.1:0-10326 GCA_032356285.1 Smithsoniella earleae | reverse complement strand
TCTGACCCGCAAGACACCCTAAATTCGTACAAACGAGCACGACACCAGGAAAAAATTATTCAAGAGTGAATTCATAGCGAACGCCGACCGAGAGGCCCGGAGCAGCGAGATGCGGGTGTTGTGTGTTGGAACCCGTGTTCCAACACCGCGCTGTCCGTCAGGTTACGCACACTCGTTGACCAGACAGCCCATATTCGTAGAGTACATATTGATCTGAGTAGTTATACACCGTTAAAGGGCCAGCTGCGCCAGTGCAAGTGACATAGCCACGGCATCAATCGTGCACGCAGCGTTTGCATTTTTTAGACACGGATAGGAAACACTCGCTCAATTACATGAGCTAACTCAGTCATGTATTTAAAGAGTAGTTTATGCCTTTAGATCCTGTTTACGCATCCCCATTTCACCCCAGCGAGCAGTGAGAGCTGCGAAGTGCCTGCAAATCCGCAGGTTTGCACTCTGACCCGCAAGACACCCTAAATTCGTACAACCCGCGGCTGCGAAGTGCTCCACAGAAACACTATATGAGGTTTGATGATCGAAGTGGAGTACAGCATCGTGCGTGAAGGCGCGCTTTGAAGCGAGAAAGCAGGCACGGTGAACAGGGCGACCGGCCAGCATGTGCAGGTGAAGGACGCACGAACATACCCCTTGACCAGCAGAGACATCTAGTACTAGCAGTATCAAATGAGTCGTACAAGCCTCTCTAGTGCGGGCAGGACCGTGCTGCCCACAGGGTCGGGGAGTAGTTTGGAAACCGGCCGGACTTACTGGCGTAGCATGCACCGCTCAGATTACGGAACATTCCCGCAAAAGGTGTGATTTCAAGTTCTGATTGTGCGTTTTTGGACGAGCAACAGTGTTCAGGCCCGATGATGCCTCGGTGCAACCCTTGTCCCGCACGCACATCAGAACCGCATTTGGGGCACGCCCGCAGCCGGTTTGGGAGGATGTGAATACTAAAGTAAATTTATAAAAGTGTGCTGCAACCACTTGGTGGCTGCAAGTCGTGATTTAGCGATACGAGTTCAGAGGCTTGTGTCGTTGGTAGTCATGTTTGGCAACACAACTACCGCATGATGGAACAGAGTCGTGTTTAATTGCATGAGACAAGTATAGAGTATGTATTAGTGTGCACATACGCGTTTTGGGGCTGCGCACGGGCCCACATCCGACTATAGTAAGCAGTGTGAGCTGCGAGATGCCTGCAAATCCGCAACTCTCCCTTGCAGGACACCCTAAATTCCCACAATCGAGCATCGTAACAAAAAAAATAATTTCAGATTGAATGAATGTGTAATGTGTGAATGGAGCCCCAGAGCAGCGTGAATTAACCCGCGCATTAACCCCGAAACCCGCGGGGTCCTTCCGCAACCCCGGGGTTGCCCCGGAACCTGCGCTTTACGCATTAGTCGAGCGCTTCTCGAATGCGCAACAGGGTGTACTCTACATCTAGGACTGCCCATACCTTCCCCATCTTTCAATTATTCTCATTGTATAGTAGATCTCCAATATACATTTATTGACTAAGAAAGGAGTCTGTGAGAGAGCCACGGATCTGCATGTCGGATCAGCGTGACGCAGCGCGGTAGGCAGTAACTCAGGACTTACTGCCAGCCGCGCCGACGAAATCATGGCTGCATGTATCTGGAGCCATAAGATCGCTTACAGCGATAGCATTCATCCTATGCGAACGCCAAGATTAATAACCTGGAAGACATTTAACGTGATCAATCATCTTAAATGGTTCTGCTTTGCAGCTTGCAAGTGTTGAGGCGCAGATCGGTCGGTAACCGTGAAGTGCTTTGCACCGAGCTCCCGTCAGGTACGCGCACAGTGCTCCATACAACCTGCATTTAAGTTGAACATCTATCAACACTATGAGCTTTTGAATTACATTTTACATGCGCAGGGGATCATGGTGCGCTCTGCAAGTGTCGAGACCATGGGACATACGAAGCTCAGCGACAATCGGGCCGCTGCAGGTGGCATACTGCTCCATATACAGAAGTTCTTAATGGAGTATGATGAAAGAAGTGAAACACAGCTGTACTGGTGTTATATCAGCTGCGATATGGAGCGACATAGCATCCACGGTGGGCAAGGTTACCAGGCAGCACGTGCAGGTGGTGCACGCACTGAGGGACCCCACAGGTAGCAAAAATCTCTTCAAATACAGGTTATATGTGCGGGGTGCTGCCCCTTCAAGGGCGGACTGGACTCTGCAGGCCGCGTCATCGTTGAATACTTTGAGAGCAGCCCAAACTAGTTCGTGCTGTATTGCCCAGGTCACGCAACAAGCACGGAAAAGGTGAGAATTCGACTCGCTTTTTTATTTCCTCGGGCACAGCTGCAGAACATGTCGGCAGTGATAATTCAGCCGTAGTGCAATCTAAGGCTCGCAGGCAGGGCACAACACGCGATGGGCTACGCCCAACGCGGATTCTGGACTGCGGAAATATTACAGTGAGTTTCTTTTAGTGTCGCTCATCAATTTGGGGCAGCAATGCCACTTTTAGCGCAACAAGGGTAGAGACTGGTGTGCCTGGCGGTACTGCCTGATACCGGAACTGCCCCGTCCACCTGCGAGAACGCTGTCAATAGCATTAGGATAAAAAATATTACTGACGTTAGTGTACAAGCGCTGTTTAACGAAGGCCACGGGATCGCATGCCGCCTTAGCTAGCGGGGTAAATTGTGAGATGACGAAAAATTTGCAAGGGAGCGCTCTCCCCCTAAGGGACCCTATATTCGCGTAACCAAGCATGCTTGCAAAAAAACTTTTTACGACTTTGGATTGAGCAAATATGTGACGGGAGTCTAGGAGCCGGGAGAACCGTGGGATGTGTAGGGCAACACCTTACGGTGCGCCCCGGGTGCCAACTATTTGCGCGCACCCCGGCACCAGTTAACACTTATTTACAATATAGATGTCACGCAGGGAGGCAACACGCCGAGAGCAGTGCACGAGTGCCATGACACAAAGCTTACTTGCCCTTAAGGCGGTGCCCCGCCTCGATAAGCGTCCTGCAAGTGCAGAGGAAACTGGTATCCAAAGAGTTTCGGAAGTTGATCGAAATGCAGCACATTGACAGTAAGCTTGCTTGCCGCTAGTGACAGCAAGTCCGGACTTACCATCACCAGCGATAACAGAGTACCTCATGCACGAGCGGTTCCCATGTGCACAATAGCGTGCACTCTCAACCGTGGGTGGTACATTTACACTTACCTAAACAAAGCATATTTTATGGTCGAAGGAGAGTCGGAATGTCATGTTCGCAGCATGGCGCGGCGCGGCTAGCAGCAACTCGGGACTGACTGCCAGCCGCGCGACGAATTCATGCATATGGGTACATGTGTCTGGAGCCATAAGATCGCTGACAGCGAGGGCTCTGATCCTATTCAAATGGCAAGAATAATAAACTGGAAGACGTTCAACGTGACCAATTATGGAAAATGGTTTTGCTTTTCAGATTGCAAGTGGCGCGGATCGGCTGGCAACTGTGAAGTGCTTTGCACCGAGCTCTCGTCAGGTACGCGCACTGTGCTCTCAGCGTAGCAGTAAACAGATGGAGCAGTGTCGCGATAGACAGCATACACGGTACCAGCCTTGGTGTACGACAAGCTTGTGTGGGCACTGGTGATGCCAGTACTGACCCCATCAAAGTTGAATCAGAATAAACGAGTTTGAATCGCAGTGGATGATGAGCGTAGAAGTGGAACATAGCAGCGTTTCTTCAGATGCGACATGAAGCTCAATAGTGCCCAAGGTGGACACGGTAACTCGGCAGTATTTGCAGGTGTTGCACGTTGATATAGGAATAACGGAATTCGAAGCAAGAAAAAGTTGCAATGATACAATTAACATGTTCATCTGCTGAAGACTCGCCAGTCAATTGCGACATGGACTGTGTAGCCAGCAGGAGCGGCGAATCACTCGGGAGTAGGCATAATTAGTTCTCGATCGCGCAGCGTTGTTCAGATCACGGAACACGCCCTGAAGGTAAGAAAGCAATTTGCTATTGTCTTCTCGTAGTAGAAGTTTGTGCTGGGAGGTGTTGTTAGGAATCGAAAAGCGCCAAATCCGTGCTGTATTTAATCGATTGTTGACCGCTATTATGTCGTACATATGGTGGTTCGCGGTGTCATGATTTATTATTCAACAGGTGTGATGCATCAGTAGTTCAAACACTACTTCGACGGCAGAGCGTATTCGACCGTAGGACACGGCGAACGCGGGTATGGGAGTAGTAGTGCGCCAATAATTAATTAATTTTTTTCAACTTCTTCAAGTGGATTGCATCAACTAGGGGTAGCTATGACTCGTGTAGCTCAACATGGGCAGGGAGTGTAAGATTTGACAGTACTGCTTGATACAACAACGTTGAAGTGTGAAGCCACGGGTGGCGCGCGTGAAGGGGCGTTTGTCTCAGCACAAGAGCATGCAGTGCCCCCCTGGCTGAATCGACCACAGGCGTGTAAGTGCACTCTGAGGATTCAAGTGGCGCAGATTCGAGGGCGACTCGTCAAGAACGCGAACTCCAATTCACTGCAGCAACCTGACAACTAGTACCCCCGACACCAGCGGGGACCGGGGACGCAAATCGAGCTGTCTAATACCATCCAAGCGTGACTCGAGGAGGAAGACGTACGCGGCCCAACAGCTGCTGCAGGACAGTGGCCATATTACGATACCATAACACTTCCTGTGGCGAGAGCAGGACGATCGTGATGGACATCGCGATGGACAAGCATGTGGCAGTGTAGTTGTGTGGAGTGGAGTATACGTAGTATTGCATCTATCACGTGTCGAAGTGCAGATCTAAACTGAGCATGTAACAACGGTGTAAAATGCACATGGTACGTAAAGAAATAAAGCACGCGCGAGCATTAGCCAAGAGATAGACAACTGCGTTCTAGTATAACTATATCGACATCAAATCGAAACACGTACATACCGAGAACGAAAGAAATTTCGCGACAGCTAAGGTCGGGCATTCATAGAGCAATGTGGTTTGACACAAGAAAAGCATATGTATCACTATACCGAGTTACTCAAGCACACTTCTGGGGAGGACACACAATCGCAACCAACATGAGCGCGAACGGTCTAACCGACTACCAACATCAATCGCAGCACACCTGAGCTTTGCTGCTAACAATGGTGTACTGAACAGAGAGACCAGTGTGGACGATGGACGAGTGGCCTGACCGTACAATCAAGATCCGTTTCAAGGCCAGGGAACAAAAGTCACCAGGCGCGCAAGACATGAATAGCGAACAACAAACAATAAGTACATGCATTTGGTTCTTAGGCTAGCCAAGCAAAGAGAACTTCCCGTTTGGGTGGTGGACTGTAACCAGATGCAGACTGCACTGGTTTCCCCCGGGGAACGACAACAGACAGTCATGCTTCCGTGAAAGAGACAACCAGAGACCACAAAGATAATCAATCGACGCGTATAGGTAGAACCAAACATGTCCCCGGGCTGTCCCCAACAGAGACCGAAATTGGTCTCTGTCTGGTCCACCGGGGACGTCCCCGGAATGGGAGCCACCAAAGACCAGTCAGAGACTACCTGACTCTACAGAGACTCTGAGCCAGAGACCAACCTCAAATATGACGCATGTTACAGCCGCGCGTCAGCCGACACAAGACGCAGGAATAGGTCTCTGGGAGGTCTCTGACCGGTAAACCGCCCGTAACTGCCCGTATGCATCTGGTTGGTCTCTGGCAGTGAAACATCGGGGACCGTCAATCCCCCTAGTGAAAGAAACGCACTTGCTTGCATACCGAACTTTATTTTGGAGTCCCATATGAATATCAACACATACAAAGCACGAAAAACCTGGTTTGAGATACTATGATTCGACCCCCATAAACTGAAGTCATAATCACAGAAATACGACAAAATTATCTTGATTATGTCAAAAATATTACAATTATCACTGATTATCACTGATAATTATTGATTATCTTTGATTATCGTTTGATTATCATTTGATTATCATAATTGACCATTCTACCAGTGCACAAATACATACTCACGATATTTGTTGCCAGGCCTGATTCATTTCAGTAACTGTCACCAATTACATTAGATTCTATTATTCTACTATCTGGGGTAGAACAAGTCGGGATTCAAGTGAATGCGGATATCCTGGCGCCTTGCGAACGTCTTTTTAATCTGCATACAGCGAGTACGTCACCGGGCAAACCAGACACATAAACTCCACATCAAGTTAATCAAATGAATCATATGAATAATTTCAGTCCAAAAAAATTGGGATTGGCGAGGCATGGTAGCGAAACTAAGTGGCACTCCAAGCACCTGATTATGTAGTGATTATGTTTTGATTATGATTGATTATGTGTAATATCTTTCGATTATCGTTGAAAAATTGAAGTGCCCATAAAATCATATTAAATGCTAATTTGAGCTAACTAACGGTGCAGTGAGGTGTATATATGCCTATAGATATATATTAGACCTTTAAACACCAATTTCAAAAATTATGGTTCGACGTCCTCCGAGGCCTATCATAATCACCTGATTTTGTGCAAATTATGTCTTATGTGCGAAAAAGTGTGATTATCGCCTGATTATGTTGATTATCTTTTGATTATCACAATTGACCATTTTACCAGTGCCTTGGCGCTGCACATCTGTGATGGTGCAAGTTAAGATCAACATGCATATGGTGATCATTACGACACTCGTTCCTGACGGACTCGCTGTCAGAGGAAGTGAGGCGAACAGTCTTTGTGTTCAAAATTCACGCCATAACACTCAACAACTGCTACAAGATCAGCTGACATCGCCGATTTTAGGTGGCCTCGACTGCAAAGCCACTTAGATTGATCTCCTCATGCATGAGCACTTCATTTCGCTCGAGTATAGAGACAAACACCATGGCTTCTCATCATGCGCCAACAACATGAGTTCCAAGAAACGCGGTATATAATTCACTGCGCTAAGTTCCCACTGAAACATCGCTTCCGATAACGATTCACATCACAGAGAATCGCGCACTATTCCAAGTGATAATTCTGTCAGTATATATAAGCTGATCCATCGTCTTTTGACTTTCTTAACCCGATATACGATCATGAATGCTTTCAAACTATTCAAGAACTGGCTCAGCTCCAAGTCCTGGTGAGCGCACCCACCAAACGCTCGCCTCTGCACTGAATACTCCCCATTGTCCGTCCATATCCCAGTCTATCAGTTCATACATGGAAGAGCACGGTCTCAAAAAAAGAAAGTTATCTTATAGCCCCGTTTTCTGTGCCTTTGATGTTGTGAACAAGTGCTCCGAAGCGATGTTGCGTCATTTGCATCGACAGCCAAGACTTACCAGCACATTGGCACGCCATCTGCACAGAACTGAGCCCTTTCGAACAATCTCATCTGTTTCTTGTTTTGCAGTAAATACGTCACTAGAATCTTCAAATATATCTGGGGCCTCTTCGTACACAGGAGACGCCTCACATTCAAACCAGCTGTGCTGTAGTACAGCGCTGACAGAGCAAGATATGCAGGAACAGTCGTCAAACGCACACCCAGCTGCTCCTGTTGACATGTACAATGGCCGCTTCGTGTGCATGGCTAGCAATTGCGGCCTACAGGCGTGGCAAGTCCAACCCCAAAGTGGGCGACGAACAGCACCGACGAAAATGCGGCACCAACTTTCGTCAGCAGCACTTCGGGTGAGGATTCTGCTTCATCTTTTGCAGCTCATGCTTCCCGTTGTACACATCACCGTGACACATCACAAGTCACGTTACATGTCGCCCTCAAGTTTGGTGCAATTATTTTGTCTCCGAATTGATAATAGTTGCCTCCAATGTCACGTGCATACAGAACCCAAGTATGACATTTTCCGGGATCGACTCGTATTCTTGCGCTATCCGCACTAGCGAAGAGCACAGGGGTTTGATGTGTTATAACAAACGAAGTTGTGTTCAATGAGTGACCACACATTTTAAGAAGCAGAACCAACAAGGTTGTTGACCATCCACGTTGTGAGATGTAGAGCGGCCTTAAGAGCGCGAGCTCAGGCTCGAACACATTCAAGTTCTGGTCCATCAGGTACCACCAGAGCACTCGAAGTCGATGATTTAAATTTTCAAAGCTTAAGGTTACAGTCAAGCATTTTGAATCCGTTGTCTTCACAATTGTTGCGGTATATTTGGACCTGAGCGCAAGTATAGTAAACACGTGTACACATACTGTCGCTGGCTTCCCTCCCACTTTGTAAGAGTACAATATATTGTACACTATATACTTTTGTACCAAGAGGGCCAATTGTCTGCCGGCGTTGAGTATTTGTGGGCGATAGCACTGCGATTTGGTCGCTCACCCGTGAATGTCAGTTACCACTATCTGCGATGGTTCGCGGGACCATTTCTGTTCTCTATGCGGCTGCTGTTCTTCGTGCGGTGCCTGAACTCGAACAGGACTTTTCGGTACGTGAGGGTGGCACCATCCTAACAGTATCCGTTTCAACAGGGTGCATATGCCTTAACGCTATGCACCGCAGAAAGTATATTACCGCGGAAAACGTGCAAAACAATACCTTTGGATATGCTGTTTTCCAGTTTTTGTTTTAGTTCGCCACCAGGACCGTCAAGAAAGAGAGAACTCGTTGACTCATTGTCATTTGCACATTCGTAGTTTTCCGTCCATTTCACCGCAGCAGATAGTTCGACTCCGGCTTGCTCCAAACTCTCATGCATATGAGACAATAACGTCCCAAAATTACAATCTCAATATTAATCCCAGTGTTGGTGTTGAGTCGCAGCTGTAGAACAGAGTCGGCACCCTAAGTCCTGCTTCGCTGCTGAGAAGTCTGCTGTCATTATCGGGCTAACTGTTCTATGAGGTCACCAGTATTGTTGTGTCAGCGTGATATACCCGGGAATGCCTCCAAACACTTCATATCAATGTACATGTGCTAGGTTGGTGAAAGCTGGTACTGAACTCGTTGTTGGTAGCAACCAACATCCACATACCCAATAAATGGACACCGTAAGATCTAGAATGCTAGTAGCCTGCTGCTGTAAAAATAGGTGCTTGAGCTCTGAACAGCATCGCGCCAAATTTTAAGTCCTCATGCAAGCCATTGCACATAACGTGCCAACCTACCGCAACAATGAATGAATTGACAGGGTCAGGGTCTGTAGGCCAGGCGCAAGAACAAGCCGTTGACAGCCAATCATCTTGCCAACATAGCGACCTGGATATCCCTTCAGGCGCCTGTGACAATGGAAGCCATGAGGCATCACCATTTACTGTGGAACGGCGACCTGAGGACCCTCGTGCCGACAGTACAGGTGCGCACGCCATGACCACTGCAGAGGGTGTACAGTAGTTGATCCATAAGCTTCGTAATTGTTTCTGATCCAAACATAAGACCCAGTGCGAGCCAGAGCTAGTTCTGAATGGTTGTACATGTGCAGCGGTCATCGCCCAGGGACTGCAGGACTCTGTGTTTGTTGCCAGCGTTGGCACGTCCGCCTCAAGAGTGAATCCATCAGACACGGTCTCCAAGTGTGGCCAATGGCTGGACGAACAGGCATCGCTACCAAGCCAGCACAACAATCTAGAGCTGCACAGTACAGGCATGTGTACCTCCGTCAGCATGCAAATTCTGAACACAACCTACAAGTTCGCAGGGGCGTGCTAATCAAGCATTGAATGAAAGCAATGTAATCATGTGCTATGCAGCGGAGCTCACACAGCAGGACTCAGCGTTTGCGCCAAGTGCCGACACCCCAGTATCAAGCCTGAAATAGGACACAGGCTCTGATTTTCGGCAGTGGTTGGGCGAGCAGGAGAGGTCCTCACATGTACACTTGCAATGGCCTCCCCCGTACCCAGTGCTTCACACAGAGCCACATAGAGCAGGTGAGCAGTCGTAGAACAACTTTAAGACACAGGCGATCAATATGGTACTCAACTCATCCTTTTGATGAGACCATGTGCTGCAAAATGTTTGAGCTAGCATCACGCATCCTGTATGCCGCATTGAACTGGTTGTGCTTGTGTTCAAAGATCAGCTATGGACGCACGCTCCGTGGCCAGCCTCAGCCAGTACGGCTAGAACATACTATTACGCCCCTGACGATGGAGCTGTCATCCATATATGGCTGCACACTTGGAATGAGTACAAGCCTGTCCAACACATACTATACAAAAGGAGCTGATTGGTGGTTGATATGTGGCGGTGCAGATGGTGGGCCAGCCATGTGCTCAGCGCTGGCGGGTGGCCACAGCCCCCCCCTTGCCATTGCTCCCCCATCCTTCCTGCCACCCACCTACG
>JAULKQ010017481.1:0-10327 GCA_032356285.1 Smithsoniella earleae | reverse complement strand
TACACAGTGCTCTTTGTACACTGGAATACGAAAAAATTAAGCTCTTGTCCATGGAATAGTGCGTGTTGCATCGAGATGGAGAAGAACCATCCCTGCATAACGCTGCTTCTGTAACTGGGAGCATGTGCTTGTGCTCGGATAAGTGCAGCCAAATTTTGCGCGGGTATTCATGGTAGTTTAGTCTGTAAATTACCTGCATTGGTATGTGTGTATTCCAAGTTCAGAACCTAGTCGAAATACTCGATGATCTTAAATTTTTGACCGTGGAGAGATTGCTTTGGGCTAGTGTACAGGCCCTTCTAATTCAGATGAAGCTCGCCCTCCCTGCAACTTCGGGCAATTGCAAGCGCAGAGAGTGTAGAGTGAGCGCACAGCATGGGGGTTCGAAAGCTCGGTGATGGCGAGCTGCATTGTGTCTCCGACGCCGTCTGGGTACCCTTCACAGAGGGCAGCAACACATTCCGCACAGCTGCGCTGTGCAGGCCGAGAAGCATGGACAGCTGCATTCAGCAGCTTGGTCCGCAGGTCTGCAAAGGGTAAAGCAGGCTCCACTCCCGGGAGGCTTCGGAACAAGGCCTTGAGTGCATCCTGTGCTGCCCCGCTGAGCAGCGTGCTGCACGCCAGAGCCACCGAGTTGGATACAACACAGTGGAGGGCCTGCAGGTTGCCGACACCGGCGACTTGGGTGGCCGCAGTGCACGTGGTCAAGGCCCCCGCCGCAAGCATGAGGTCCTTGTCGGAAATCAGTGCCGCCGATTCTGCCAGCACACCGTCCAGCAGCTCTCTAGGGACGGCCTGGAGTTCCGCCCTGCGGGCCAGGAGCTGCGCCAGCGCCGACAGAGCGCTGTGCCGCAGGCCGCGCTGGGCCTTCCGGAGGACCGGCGTCATCAGGGTTAGCAGCGTCCCCAGGAAGTCCGCCAGCGGCAGCGGCGGAGCCGCCGCCGCGATGTCCTTGCAGGCATTCACCGCCACCTGCCGGGTGCTTTCGGACTGCAGCTTTTCACACAGCAGCGTCAGCGCAGTGTTGGAGTACGGCTGAAGGGCTGCCGACATGCTGGAGAGCATGCCTGCCGTGCACCGGGTGCTGCACTCCTTCACCTCCTGGTCGACGTCCTTCGCCTTCAGAAGCTCCAGTACGCATTCGAACAGGTCCTGCACGCGTGGTCTCAATAGTGGTCTCAATAGCGGCGAGAATCTCCCTCAATCGATCGACAGTGATCTCACACCCACCTGGAAGGTCTCAGGCATAGATACCGCTGTGCCGTCCTGCTGTGAAGCAGCCACGGTGATATGCTGGACTACGGTGATGGCTTCCACGACTAGCTTGTAGTAGCGGTCCTGTAGACAGCGTTTGATACTGGGAACTAGCTTTGGCAGATGGTCCAGCAGCTTTGCACCCGAGCGCTTGAACGCGAGGCCGAGGAACACCAGCACTTCGATCTTCAGACTGTTTGGCGAGCTGCTGTCAGCAAGGACCGACGAGCACGTTTCTACTGCCTCACTCCCGAGACATTCTTCGCTCCCCGCCACTTCAATCAAAACTTGCAGGACCTCAAACACCCCCGTCTGCATCAAGCCAGTCATCAAAAAACGTCGGCTAGCTCACACTGACGCCGCCACGGTTCAGTGCTGCCACACCTTGAGTTTAGAGCTACGAGTGGACCGGAGCTGCTTCACGAGCAGCGAAATGTCACCTGTGGCATCGGCAGCCATCCCGCGGATGTCTTCTGTTGTCGCACTTACGCCCCGTTGCTGTATGAGGCCTGAGTACGCCTTGAAGATGTCGAGCTTTACACTCTCTTCCCGCTCTTTGAAGCGAGCTGTCAACACCGGTCGGCACTCTGAGTACAGGTACTCGGCTTTGTCAGGGTACGCGTTCACGAGCGCTACGATGAGCGTGCATGCGGCGCGCCTAACCTTCCACGACGTATCCTCCTCGTCGTTATAGTCTCCGTCAAACTCGCTGTCTCCATCGTCGTAGTCCATGTCCTCTGAATCCATGTCGACGTCCCCCGTGTCCGCTAGGTTTGGGTCGTACGCGATCTCTGCTTTGCCTAGATTTAGCGTCTGCGGGACGTGAGGCTTCAGCACCTGTACATAATGTTCGTCGGATTCTTGTAAGCAATTATATAAAATAGGTAAAATAGAGGATGTCGCCTTGGATTTGAGAGCTGATGCTGACAAAGCCGCGCTGTAGCTTTGTTGGGGGTTACGAGTGCCTCGAGTCGAGATAGGAAGGCCGCACCTCGTAGCAGTACTGAACGAGAGCAGTGATGGCATGGAGTGCTGCCTCCTTCTCTTCAGAGTTAAAGTCGCTGTCTACATCGGGACTGCCAGAAGCGTCCTGACACCGGAGGGTGACGAGTGGAAGCACTTTTTCAACATAGGGGCCAAAGCGAAATCCTAGCGCTTTTGTACATGCTGCCATTCCCTGCATGCAAACCTGTGCAGCCTCCCCGGATTTGGATGTCCTTACGCACTTCATGAGCTCATCCATTAACTGCTCCACCTTGCTGTCCTCCAAATGAACCGCCAGCACCGCTGCAACCCAACGCCAGTAAATAACATTTGTAAGGATTCCAGGTCAACAAGGTGTGCTCGGTGGTGAGGTGCGCAGACAGATTCAAAAGGTGTTCGGATGACAGCACGCACGGATACAGAGGATTGCTTTCTTTGCAATTATGACTTTAGCCGTCGACAACTTGACCATTAGCGTCTCCATCACCTCCCACGCATTCCGAACAAACTCACCGAAGCGTCCGAATATCGCTGACATGAGCACGAGACAGTCCATTTGGACGGCATCCTGCAAATATGCCTGTCTTACACTGACCACCAGGGGTGTTACCTGGTTGAACTAAATGGGCCGATGATGTTACAACACAGCATTCACGGCCTGGATCCTCACCTCTCCGGAAAGCCCAGATACCAATAAGGGGGTACTAGTGCTCGCAACGAGGGGTCCGTGAACGTCCGGTATGTCCGCGACCAAAGCTTTCAGTCCAATGAACACACAATCGTTATGCTCCTTCTTTCGTGGTGCTACGATTCGTTCGCACATCATTTGAATCATGGCTTCGACGTGAAGAGCGGATACCTTGTAGCCTAGCGCAACCAGGCTGCAACAGGACGCCATTGCAAATGAGTACCAATGTAAGACTTGCACTCTAGAACAACTAACGACATGGGCGCGTACCATCTCACAGCAAGAGCTGATACATCCCCAGATACGTCTTCAAGTTGTTTCACTACTTTGGAGCAAAGCTGAGTACAGTCACTGCTACTTGGTTGCCTCCAATCCGGTAGCTGAAGCGCAGCTAATAGATCGGATGTTGCCATGTAACGATGATCTTTGTCCGTGTTGGATAGCTGTACTTGCACATAAAAATAACATTTACTTCTAATTGGGGCACCTTTTACTACGATAACGCATCACGAAGTGGGCTAAGGTTGTCGTGCGTGCTGGAGACAGTTGCAACACATCAGTAGCATCGTCCAGTTTATAGATCGCTACGAATGGTGGAGTTAAAATCAACTTGGTGCCCAGTTGTAGATACTATAATAAGGATTGGTAACGTACGTTCTGCAACAAAGAGTGGAAGTCCGGTGTCGCTACCATGTCTGCCCTTGAAGTAGCGAGCTTACAACAACAAAATCTGCAGAATTGACGATTAACAAAGCTATTTTTCTCCTGAATCGCCGACTAGGGCGAATTAATATCGGCTGCGATGCGTGTAGACCGCTGACTTAGTTCACCCAATCCCGTGCTCGAAACGAAAGCGTTGGACCTATACAGTATACGAGCGCAGCAAAAGTATGAAGGCTCGTGCAAATACGTGAGAACTCGGTGATTCAAATCAATTTTTTCTTTCATGAACGTGTCATTATTTGGTCTGCCTTCTTTGGAGCCTGCGGATCTTGAGCAATGCATGATTCCCACGTTGATGCGTTGGTCGTCCGAGTTCGTAGCCCCAGCACAAGGTCGTCTCAAACAACGCGTAGCGACAGTAGAACCCCCAAAACTGGAAACTGGAGGGAAATTGTGGACATTTTGTACACGCGCGTTTAACTGAGTGCAGTACCTGCCTGTTGCTCGGCCGACTGCTATGCTGCGCTGGTCTAGTGTGAACAACTTAGTCCCAGCCTTGGGCGGAACTAGCACCCAGGATTTCAGCGCCTACGTATATCCTACTGGTATTCTGTAGGATGTATATGGCGCTTGAAGCGTCTTGAGAGGGCACTTAATGGCCGCAAGAGCATCTGATTGGTTCCAAAGGTGCTGGGCGTCAGCAAGGCCACGGAACTCATGCAATTACACGCAATTACGGTTCTTTGCACGGAATATTGACACTAACTCCTTTGTTTACTTCCACGTACCGACAACAGATGTATTCTGGCACAATTTAGACCTCTATACGCAACCAGACGCCCGCTCAAGTAAAGCAGAGCTACAAGAGGAGACCTTGGCACTTCACAATAAGCGCTTACAGCAAGATTATGCAGACTACAATGAAGGCAAGTTTGGAGACGCTTCCCGCCTGCAAGAACTCCAGGTAGGGCAGTGAATTGTGTGCCAGATATTCTTCCGCCATATCTATAAGACTAAAAACACAAGGCTTCTGCAGCGTCGCTTGGAACAAGATATGCTTGACAATGCTTTCGTCTATAAGACTCAAAAGGCCGTGGCAGCTATAAGTAGGGGAAGCAACGCATCTACGTTGCTGGCATCTCAATGGATGGCAGCTGCACAAGGCGGGTGCTCATTTCTACAGGTAGAGTGAAACATCGCGTATGTGCTTCATTATTTACATTTTTGGAGAATTGTAAGTGTAGTGAGGCCCCCCATCAACTGCAGGATTGTATCGTTTTTCGAAACGAGCCCTTAGAGCAGCTTGCAGCTTCCAGAGACGTTCCATGGTTTCCTTCTGCAAAAACAGTTCGCTCGTATCAAGAACTCATACGGAATAATTTGACACCCGGGAATTCCTCATCCTCCACGGACTGTAGCGCATGGGCACCTTACATCGCGCTTGTAACGCCCACAATAGCTATGGCAAGTGGGGCGACTCGTTTACAGCATGCTCTCATGCACAAAGCCTTCAATGTCGGTGGGAAAATACAAGCGAACTCCAAGCCTCAGGTGTCTCAAGCAACCAGCGGTATCGGAGCGGCACTGATAGCAGCAACCAATGCAGCAACGATGCAGCTGCGGTTGAACGTGCTGAGCCGAGGATACAAGGCTGCAAACAGCATCGTCAGCCGTGCACATGATGCTGCGCAGCCCCCTGTCAACCCCACAGTGTGCCTCACTCATGCCAACAACGCATCCGTAGCGGGCACGAAACTCGCCACAATGCTACACCTTACACCCAGATCATGTCACTCACACGTACAGGTACAAGAAGCGCTTCCAGTCCTTGCAAAGCTTACCAAGCCTCCACGCATTTTACTTCAAGACAACGCGTCCACATCAGTCACTCGTATTGTAGCGAAGCACCTGGGCCATTCTCAGGTCACAGCCTGTAATAGCACCAGCACAGCGGTTGGAGCAGTCATTCTACAGTTACTCATTAACCAGCTCCATGGAAAAGCGCTTCAGCCGTTGTTCAGACAGCCAATCCCCTGGAAGTTTGTCGCCCCTGAACCCACAGGTACCTATACCGTGCGCCCTCTTTAACGCACTAACAATGAACCACAGACGATCAACGCGCTCAAAATACAATATAATGTACAGGTGCCGACTCGCAACACGATTTTGAGCTGGAGCCAGTCCAGCTGCCCGCCAGAGAGCTTGCTAGCTACCAGTACATTGTCGAGCAAGTCACGCCAATCTACGGCCCTTGTATCACGCCGCCCCTGCCCTGGACATCTCCCAGCACCGGCTGCTACCACCTCTCTAATGAACTGAAACATTTTACAGTGGGCATGCTGCGCTCCAAGGATCCCCTCCAAGACCGGTCGCTCAAGAAGGCCGTCAAGCAGCACTCCGGTCCACATCAAGCATCTCTCGATGCTCACTCCACTGCAGCTGAAGAAGCTGCGCCAAGTGGACTGCAAAACATTTTCAATGTCCTCAACATTCTAAGCTCCCAGTCGTGGTCAATCAACTCCAAGATCCTCAACGTGCGCTCGCAGCCTGGCTTGTTGCAGTTTCTTTGTGCTTGTCAGAGAGTCGTCATCGCAGGTAACCAGTAACACAGTAGTACTTGTTTTATTTCAGCTTGCACGGCGACCTGTACTTTCCTGCTCACTACGCGTGGTGCGCAGGTCGTCCAAGCAGTGGATATGCAGCAGCTGGACGTTGCCGACATACCTCTCCGAGACCCTCCACGTGCACCCGCCCCAGCCGGAACACACTTCCACGCCAGCGTGCAGCCATTCCTCACGCAGGTGCAGGGGAAATGGCGGCTCGCCTCGGGCCCGATGCTCGTAACTCTCCAGCCTCTGAACGAATTCGTGCGTCGCCGCGAAGCGCACAACATAGCAGAGCGCCAGCGCATCGCGTACAACATCATCTCGCAGCGAGGCATGTTCGCCATGCAGCTCAAGGTACTGATGCATCAGATTTGTTTCATATGTACGGTATACAATCAATAGATCAGGACTTACATTAATGCTGCACATTCTCACTGGTGAGATTGCGCGCTGCAGTCCGCACTAGAGCACGAAGGGTATGACGCGATATATTTCCCTCACAATTTGGATTTCCGAGGGCGAGCGTATCCCATGCCGCCGCACTTGAACCACATGGGCGCGGACTTGTGCCGCGGGATTCTTCAGTTCTGTGAGCCCCGGCCGCTGGGCGATAACGGCTTCCGCTGGTTGCTGATCCATCTAGCGAACCTGTACGGGGTGGTCGACAAGCAGGCGTTCGACACGCGAGTGCTGTGGTCGCTGGAGCGCCTCCCCCAGATTCTCGATTCAGCGACGTCGCCGCTTTCAGGCCAGCGGTGGTGGCTCGGCGCGGAGAAGCCGTGGTCCGCGCTGGCGGTCTGCTTCGACATCGCGTCAGCTATCGCGTCCGGAGACGTCGCTTCGTACCAGTCGCGCCTACCAGTCCACCAGGACGGCAGCTGCAACGGGCTGCAGCATTACGCAGCCCTGGGGCGCGACGAGCCTGGAGCGTTCGCTGTCAACCTCTTTGACGCCGGCGAGCCCCAGGACGTCTATTCGCAGGCATGGCCCGCCCGCACAAGTTACTGGCAATCCCGAGCATCTCGTGCGTTACAACATGTTTACCGAACTACCACGTGCAGGTAGTCGAGCGGTTCGCGCAGATTGTGGCGAAGGAAGCCCAAGGGGACGACTCCCTGGCCAGCGCGCGCCACGCGCGCGCCCTCATCGGCCACACCGATCGCAAGCTTGTCAAACAAACAGTCATGACCACTGTGTACGGTGTCACCATGCGTGGCGCTCGTGACCAGGTCCTGAACAGGTGTCGCTTCAACCCACATGCACCTGTTTCCTACCGTACCTATTACAAACGTCCGCCGCAAATCCTAACGCATGCGTCGGGCTGTGAGATGATCCGCAGGCCGCAGAGGACCAGGAACTCAACAGCGTAGCTATCCAACTTGATCGCTTCATTCTCGAACCCAAGTTCGTACGTGAATCATGGACCCTCTGGAGGCGCGCTTAGTCGTCGGATTATCTCACAGCCCAACACATGCGTTCTGCTTTGCGGCGGACAGAGCAATGCAAAAAAGTTTACAACTCCAGCGCGCTACTTATTCACCATTGATTCCCTCAGGCTTGCGATTCGCAGGCACGCTTTTGCTGATGTGGTACTCCTATCTTGGCCCTCACTCCTTTCTCCTGGGCTCCTTTCCACATGTAGTAGCCACCTCTTCCTCGTCCCTGCGCCCCTGTCGATGTATACAGACCAATAGTCCATCAACAGCCGCGGTTGGAAGTTTTCGGTTAGCAACCCTAGAGTGCCGAAGCGGACGTTGTTACAAGAACAACATCCCTGCTATCAACATAAGGCTCTAGAGACTTCACTTGTTCACCTGTAACGTGTGAAACAGGCCGTCTGTTATTCACTTCATGACCGGAGAAGACCCCAGACACGATTGGTGGTGATGCACGATACCAGAGTAATTAGAAGGCCACAATTAATGACTGGTATCCAATTATCAGTTCCATCTCTTGACTAGCAGTGCTGGAGCAACATTTTAAATGTATAATTGTGCTGATTTCCTTATGTGAAGTGCGCTGCCCTTGCATAAGCTATCACTCACCTCCCTGAAATGTTAGCTGTATCATCTGCTATGCGGGCTGTTTGGTTAAGGTGGGCCATTGCTGGGCAGCCCAGGTAACCAAACGACTTCCCTGCAAGTCCTCTTCCTCCTCCCCATAACACATGTGAATCCAGCAGAGAAGATTCGCAAATGAGCAGGACGTGCGAGTGCCAGTAGGAATGTGAACAAGGCGCAGTTTGTGCGCTTCTTGTACAAGGAGATTAGTTTGTCGTCGATTAGGAGCAGTAACCTTATCTCCCAACGGTTTCTCGGAACTTTAGGCCCCAGGACCGGCCACGGATTTCAGCAAGGAGCACAATTTCTGAGCACAGTTTCCTTTTGATAAGAATTGCATAAAGTTTCAGTCGAGTCAACTGCATGCTTGCTGGTTTGGTGACTGCTCACTGCTTTCTTACATTTACGGCATCAATCTATTACAGGCCAGGCCTGGCGTCCCGTCCGTCGCTGTGTGCGTGTGTAAACACTTTGGGTTCACCGATAGATCGTCATTCAGAAATAGTTCTCTGGGTGTTGTTTTTGGTCCAAAGTGTTGGTTTACTTCTAAGCAGTGGACATAAGCGACCACCAAATCTGATATGGTGACCATTACTTTGTGGTGGGACTTATCAAGCTGAACCTGCAGTGATTTGCAGGCTGCTGGAGAGAGGCTGGCCAAAAGATAGGCATACACAAGCAGTTGCCACGTATGCGGCGAGTAGAATACTTCAAGCACTAGAGGGGCTGTTTAGCAGCTCCAAAATTATGTCCTGGCTCAGTGAATCAGCCTACCAAGTTGCTAAATATAGCTCCATGACAGTCAGGTACTTACTGAGCATTTTCCATTTGACTTGGCTGAAGCAAAAGCAGTTGTTGAATTCTCGTTCCTTGTAGTGGGGCTGTTGTACGACGGTTCTCATGCGCCTGTAGGTGGACCACGCCTCTGGGATTGCCAGTTGTTCAACCGTATCACAAAGGAGAGAAGAAGAATGCGGTTATGCAACCAATACCTGACAGGGAAGCGCGCAAAGACGCTCCCCCGGATCCCTCAAAGCAGAGCAGCGCTTTCCCCCCAAACTTTGTACATTCGCTAGATGCAACGCACATGATGCTCACTGCGCGCGCTTGCCACGCACGAGGGCTAGCTTTTGCCGGGGTGCACGACTCGTACTGGACACACGCCACAGATGTGGACACTTGTCGTGATACGCTGCGGGAGCAGTTCGTTCACCTCTACCAGCGCCCGCTTTTAGAAAACCTGAAGGCTGATCTGGAGGCTTGCGCCAGTGCGTCTGAGAGTTCTCTCGACTCTGGTTCAAGCCCTTCGCATGAGGTCAAGTTGAGCCCTCTTCCTGTGCCTGGAGACTTGGATATCCGGGAAGTGCTTAAGTCAGAATATTTTTTCAACTAACTGCGCCGTAGCCGTGGTTCGCAGTCTTACTCGATCACTCTAGCTTCAAGACTGCTTCGAGCATGTTGTAATCGTTCCTGAAACACGAATTTCAGTTACGGTCTTTGAGCTCAATTTTTATCAACAAGAACACAGTAATTGTGCAATTTTATCGTTACTTAACGCTTGTAATGTGGAAACCTGCTGAAGAGCCTGTAACAGAGAATGATATTCTGCCCACTGATGGTTACCAAGATAGACGATAGGCTGAACCACGCACGTACGCAGAAAACATTGAATATCTTCTCATCACTACGATTAGCCGGATCCAGAGCTCGTTCGATGAGTAATAGCTTCATATTATGGACTGTATGTTGAACGCTTGATCGTCTCGCCAACATTACAGAGAGGGAAGTGCGTTACGTCAATTGTTAAGCAGGAAGTACATTACAAACAAGAGTTATTGGGCATATACGGACCATAAACTGACGTTTTAGTTGACCGGAGTTAAAAAAAGTTACTCCTCTATCTCGTGAGATGGTTAAAAACTTGGTTGGTAGCCGTATTCTGTATAGAAGTCCTATTGGACAGTTAGATATCCTACTGCATTAATGTCTACAAGCAACCAATTGTAAGTCTCTATGGGCTTGTTCCATATTTTATCCCTCTCCAACAATGCCAGTTGAAAGCCAATGCACAT
>JAULKQ010017470.1:0-10331 GCA_032356285.1 Smithsoniella earleae | reverse complement strand
GAACGTACGAAGGCAAACATGCTCGTCTGAATACCTGTGCTTGAACTGTTCTTCTGTTCGAGTGTCGAACGTATCCAAGGTGAGCCTTGATGTTGCCTGATTTTATTCTGAGTCTTGTTTTCGAATAATAGCTGACTCTACCTTCTGATGCAGCTGATATGCCCCCGCAAGCTGAAGTGGGTTTATCTCGACGAGAGGAGTCCCAAGAAGCTGACCAGGGCATCAAAGCTCAAGTGCAGAAGTTTTACACTATACGCCGAGCACTGCAGAGCAATATTGGGTATCTGGATGCCGAGCAGCGCAGGCTCCAGAAACAAGTGTCAGAGTGTGAACGCATCATTCACTCTTTAGAGCGACTAGAAGGAACAGGGAATTTGGATCCCCAACGAGCTGCTAACGGGGGGATAAGCTTAGAAGCATCCCCATCGACCACAATCCCCGATTTCAAGCAAGATCTGAGGCCTACGATGGATGACTTCAACCATTTTCGGAATGAAGTTCGGGAACAAGCCCAGAGCATGGCGGAACATTGGAAGCACGCCAACATTCAAAGGCTCTGGGATTTTTGCTATTCCCAGTCTCAGCGATTCCAGCTTTATGACGAGCAAGTCATTGATAACTCTGCGCAGCTGGATTCAGCGTACGAAAGCGCAAAGGATGCGCTACGGATTGCTACTGAAGCCAAGGAGGCTGTGTCTAAGGTGAGAATCCCATCCAGTTGGAAAACCATCATATACCTAGCGAGTTCGCCTACCAGTTAAGCGTTGTTAATTGAGCTGCGAAGTGGCAGCCAAGGGCGTCACACTGTGTTGTATTCCACGATAACATAATCTGTGAAGAAAAATGTCTTCTACAGCTCGATTTTCCAGAAGGTGCGACAAACGAAGCGAGTAAGTTGTTCTCAGTTAACTGGGCTGCATTTTCGCCTACTGAATCACAATGGTATTGTGTTGAACTTGAATTCACACGGGTGGCACGATCCCTGCAGCTCGTGCGCAGGGCTTGTAGAGCATGCAATTTTACGGTTCTAACTGTAATTGTTTTCTGAATTTTCGCGTACTGGACTCGTCTATGCTGGGCCTGGCTGCCTTCCTTGCTACGTCTCCAGCTTTGAGCAATTCTTTCGAGGCACTCGTCTCTTTCTGATGCGCCGAAGCGTGAAACATGCTCACTAAACTCTATGCGGCACTATGAATCCCATCTTCCTTCCGTTATTCTGTTTTAGGTTTCACTTGGGTCGTTGCTGTGGAACAAGGCCTTAGCGTACACGTATAAGAATTCCCACGCGTCTCATCTTTATCTATGTAAATGCTTCATTGGACTCAACAACTGCGCTATCTGAAGACCCGCTCCATCTGAATTACAACTTTGTGCGGGCAAGGCCTTCATCGTCAACTGTTCCCATGTTTCGCTGACCATTATCCAACACTATCATTAAAGTAGTTGGTGCCTATTTTCAGGCACCTTTTCTTATTCTCCACACATTTAGGGATGTACACATTTGCACAACAAGAAGTCCCGACTGTCGCGAAACCGACTGGATGCCCATGGTATCTGCGCGAAATCGCCCAAAGCCATGGTTCCAATTGCAGATGATACTTGATAACACTCATATACAAAGATATAACACAATCAAACAACGGGGATACTACTGCACAGCCGCGCTCAGGCATCTTTGCAAGTCAGAACTCAAGCTAGACTCCAGAACTCAGTTCGCCAAAATATAATTGTTATTTTTCTCCCAAGCAACTCATTCAATCTGGCGATGCTTGGCTTCACAGAAAACAATACAGAGAGCCACACTGCTGTCGTAACGTACTGGAACAGTTCTTATGGGCCACTCTTTGAGATGGATCGTGAATTTTGTCGTACATCTTGATAAAATAGCACTTAGATCTTGTTTGTTCATTTTCAGGCGCCCGCGGTTACCGCGCTTGTTGTTTGCGTAGAGTTGTTATTCCGTTGTGCAAGAACCAAGGTTCGAGCCGTTCTATTGTATCGTCTGATAAGCTATATCCGAGTTTGTCTGTTAAGAACGCATCAGTATATACTCAGGTGACTGCACAGTATGAGATACGACAGTTTACACCATGATTTCCATCGTGCCAGTGCCCTTGCTGCCATGTCGGCATCGGGGCTCGTCCCTTGGGATAGGCGAGCAGCGTATGTCTCCGAGCTTACTTCAGGCATTTAAAATCAAAATATGGCATTAGTGTAGTTCAAGAATCTGGAGTGATGCCGATTGGCAGTCTTGTGATTTATTTTTGAACGGTGCTGAAGCTCGCTGAGGTGTTATAAAGCAGGAAAACCGAGACGGGCCACTCGGCGAGCAGTTGGAGTTCACAATGAGAACTTTGCTCGGTACAAGACCGCTGAAGTGGTTCCTGAGACACCAGGTGACAGAGCGCTGTGTGCCAGCTATTCAGCGCAAGCCACAAGTGAGCACGCAACAGAGGCATAAAGCACACGCGAAAACGGAAGAAGCATCTAGAGGAAAACATAGATGGTTGCAACGCACAAATGGTGACAAATGTGATAGTGAGTTTATTCTGTGTTCAGCACGAGAACAGCTCTGTTGACTGCATCTTGTGTCCACACGTGTGAGGATAATGAACGTGTTGATAGAGTTCTGTCCTCTCTTAACGCATGATGTGTACAACATACTATCCACAGATCTAATCGCTGGGAAAGCCTGTTCCTGAATAGCGGCAGTTGAGTGTTGCTCAGTGTGGAACACAAGCCAATGTAGACGGCTCTTGCAGAAGCGGTACCTGCATTCCGCAACAGGGAAAATTTCGAATAATTCCTGCTTGAAGATGAGCATTTGAAAGGCGTGCTGCTGTGCATGTTTAGGGGTCAGGCAACAGATTGGCCTTTCAGATGGACTGAGACTGCCTGGCGTTGCCTTAAACATTGGTAGGGAAACAGCTTTCATCTTTGGAGCAGGACTGCAGGTTTGCCAACATCTAGGGCAGGCTTTTATGTGGGTAGAAAATATGGGCTAGTGCAGGCATTTTATGTCATCTTCGGATGGCACGTTGCCCTGCCTTTCAATTCATTACAGTATTTGCACCATTGGGTGAGCGCAGGAAGTCAACTCTAACACCGTTTGACTTTTTAGCGCTAGGTTTTATTCTGTGCCTTGTGTCTTGTTCCAATTATTTTTTCAACCGCCGTTCACAAGTGACTGAATCTGGATAGGGAAATAATTTTGTGAGTTTTTATGATTGTTCTCAACCTGTAGACAAGCATGCCCCGCTGAGGGCACCTCACTTCAGAATAATCAGGCTTCCCCACTTGCCTGAGAGTATTCCATCTGTTGAATTCCCTCGCATACAAGTCCACCATTCTGTGGCATCCACTCGCTTGAGACCCGCAATTTCACTTTGTATCATCAAGAGCTTTCGAATAAACAAGCACTTGCAGTTCCATAAATCAAAGGCTGGAAACACTGTTTGTAGTGTAGTGTAGGAGTGAAACAAGTGCACTTATTTTAAAATGTTTTTGGCTTTCGTGGCCTTCAATAGAATACATGCTGCTCACATTCTGTGAATAACTGAGCGCTGTGGCTACTGGGACAGCATTGGTTTCAGATTGAAAAAATTTGATCAACTTGCCAAGTGCGGATCTCACTGCAAGCATGGTATTGCCCAATAATGTAGAAAGTGTGCATTAAAGCAGCTTCCACTCAGCGGAGTTGAGGTGTTACTTCTTCGAATGTCAAAGGGATTTACTGGTGGAAAGCACTAGTAAAGCAGTCTTGTCACACCTCCTTAAGAAGAGATGGTGTGGCTATGGACAAGGATCGTAACTCAGATCGTAGCTCTAGACTTGTTTTGTTTTGTTAACCGGACCTTTGCGGCGGTGGTCTTACCGGCAACGTTAGGGAGCAATGTGAACGTTCCACCACTCACTGGAGTTTCACAGCCGCTCACAACTAGCGACGTCGATTGTTCAGAAGCTGTTCTATTCGTGTTGTTACTTGTTGTGACTGTTTCATTGGTCGATCAAGTTGAATTTTGTCTGCTGCCGGTGTGCATGCCAGGTGCACCTTGGAGGTTTGGGGTTGGGGGGCCTCCAGTGGGGGGGGTCAAACCGTAACGCATTCGTGTCTCTGGTCCCTGCCTTGTGTAGCGATACCTCAAATATGCTGAGTGTTTATCAGAGCTTCATTACGACAAGGAGGCCAGGGTGGATTTCATAATGGAGCAGATGAGCATGCTTTCATGGGCCGTCGCCGTTGCATGGGGTCCATGAATGCATTGGGTCGCCATGTGAGTGCTGGACTCTTGCCTCCTGCAGTTGACATGCTTCAGGGTCCTAGATGGCACGAGGGCTTTGATTTCCACTCTAAATACCAGAGAATGGAATGTTGGTGGCCTCTTTGCATGTCCGATGGCCAGTATTCAAGGTTCCTGGCTCTCATGAGCAGTTCGCATGTATACCTGGTGATTCAATTGCTCTAATGGCAGTTCTGCAGCCTGCTGATCGTGCTCTTTTGTGATACTTACTGCCGTTGAAATGCCTTTGACGCCCAGGCATCCTGACATTTGTTTGATAGACACGTGTGGAGAGCGGATGCAGGTGATCTAAACACGTCTTCATCCAAAAGCTTCTGGTCACTGTAGATAACCACGATTGTGTTTCCTTATGTACTGCGCTAACCACACTTCCTTGCAAGTAAACAAAGTGTCAGATTTTGAATGAATGTACCCACATTGTACAGAGTTTGAGCTTCGAGTGCATTAGACTTGATGCGACTCCACACGAGACTTGAATGTGAACTTCGAACCAGAAGCTCAAGAACTTTGTTTCTATTGAAGCACCTTTGCTCTATTTTTCGATGTAAAGGAACAGTGAGTAGTGAATGTGTGCGAAAGGTGAGGTTTAGTAAAGGGACGGTGTAAAGAAGCCCAGATGTATGCCTGTAACTTCATCACTGGTATGTGACAGTTGTGCGAGTTGTGAAAAGCAGCCTCCAATAAAGCTGCAGGATGAGGAAACCTCCAGAGATATATGTTGAAATTCTCATAAATGTGTTTTGTTGTCCAGAGCCATATCCAAAGATTTATGTCTGAATCTATATCGATGGTAGTTTGCTCCTTCACTGTTGTGATGCTTGCTGTGCTGAGATGCTGAATATTGGTGGGCTTGTCAGGGAGGTTCTTTGGTGTTTGTGGTAGCATTACTGATGGTGCAGAAAGTGAAGGAGAGCTCAAAGCCGATGGAGAACCACGCTAGCTATGTCAAGGAGCTGAAGATCGTAGATGTGAAGACATGCAGCTTGCAGGATGAGCTGAGGAGCGTGAGCCAGAGCTATGTGCAGCAGCGGGAGTGGATGCAGAATGTTTTGGCCGAGGAGCGAGATGCCCTGAGTGAGAAGATGAGGCTTGTTGTGGCAGAGGCGAGAGATACAATCCTGGACCAGGTTGTAGAGCTCATTGAGGCTGGCTATGCTCAGGTTAGAGCAGGTTTGCAGCAAGAGGATGGCGGCGGTGCTTCGGAGTACGAGGTAGCTGGCCCTCATCCTGCATGATTGAGAACGCCTAGGAATGCCTACGATTGAATCACAGGCAGGAGAGCACACTGTACACTAGTTGAATGATTTTGAGCTTGTTTTCTGTGAATAAATGAGTAGAAGAATGTGGGTGTTTGCTCAAAGTGATGGAGTTGCCTGTGAAAGCGGCAATAACAGTTCTTGTCCATTGCGTGCTGTAGGTTTGCTATGTAATCAAGTGGTTGGCTAGTTTCAGCTGTGTAAACTGTCTTCTGCGCTGTCGGGGACCATGTCAGCGGAGCATTTCATGAGACACGTGCTTGCGAATCACAAACGATCTCGCAACAAGCTGTTGTGGTGTCGTCACTGCGTTATCGTTACATTGTTCCTGAGCTCCCTTTGTTAGGATGTGTACCGATTCGTGTACCCAGCATTTTTTGCTTTGAGTTCAGGGAGACGAGGAAATGCTCGCGTTTATGAATGAAGAGTCCGAAGATGAAGGCCAACGTGAGGCGATGCCGGAGGTGAAGCCAGAGGAGGCTAAGGCACCGAAGAAAGAAAAGCGGAAAGCTAAGAGGAAGAAACCCTCGGAAGCGAGCAATGCGACGGCTCAGAACCCTCAAAGAAAGACCAGGCAGAAAAAGTAAATCGTCTGGTCCGATTGAGAATGTCAGTTGTTGCTTTCACGATGTTACGAGTGTGGTTGAACGTTAGTGTCGTGGACAGTTCCGATGGAGTTGTGTGTATGCCTCATCCTCGTTTTCATCTTCTCTCTTCGAAGGGTCACGATCAGAATCAGGTTGTTAGTGAAACCACTTGGGTTGTCAAGAAGCGCTTGGGATCATCCGCTGGGCCTTGATAGACTTGTTTTACCGACATGCAA
This sequence comes from Smithsoniella earleae, assembly GCA_032356285.1. Lineage (NCBI taxonomy): Eukaryota > Viridiplantae > Chlorophyta > Ulvophyceae > Smithsoniella > Smithsoniella earleae. The sequence goes on along the minus strand of JAULKQ010017470.1, from coordinate 3,951 downwards.
TCATGTGCTATTCTGCGTGTGTGTACCATCCCGCTTAAAACGTTTTTAATTTCAAGGTATTATTGAAAACAATGTTGTAACACAGATGCTCACGTCAGCACAAGGAATCCAACTTATTTTACGGAGTATCTGCTACGAAATGCGAAATTCCAGCGCTTTAGAGATGTAGAGTAAACACCGAGTGCGAAACTTTTGGCGTTCCGAATTGGGTGACTTTAATTCCTATTTCGCTTGTTGCTGCGATGGTCGCAGGGGACACTACTCGTGTGCTGGTGTCTCTGTGGTTGAGAAGTAGTGAGATACCACCGTGCGCAGATGAATGTATATGCTCTTGTTACCTACACTATGCACATCAGCAGAAAAATGAAAAGCTGCAGTTGGTGTGCAAGACACTATCGATAGTGCCAAATCTGAAAACAAGAGAGTTGGAGATCGAACTAGCTATCCTTAGATAGCACTGCTCAAACGAGAGAATATTCAAAGCAGGCAAAGTAACATCCCATTCTCACAAGCGCATAGGGGGGATTCAGGAGCGCCGATGTTGTCCCCAGACACCGATGTCTATTTTTCAGACTCGCAACCTACGCATACCGTGCTACCACAGTATTATGCCGCAATTACCTTACATAACACTTGCTGGATGTGTCAAACGTTGCCAGCTTTTTTCAACGCCCTAGAAAACGCCGCTACCTTGCGTGGCTCCATGAGGTATTCCTTGAGATGAAGACTTGCTTTGTTACCTGCCACATGGTGATGCGCTTGTCATAGTACTGGTGCAGTACTGCTGGCTTTTACAACTCTCTTACATCGAATAGGGCGCGGAGCTTATTAAGGGCAATAGATATTTCATATGTTTCAGCGCTATGTCGGGTCACTTGCAAGATATGTAGGGCGTGGCCAACAAGGAGCGTATGTCTCCTCTTGTGATTAGTACGTAACAAAATTACAATTGAGTCAACTGCCTGTGCTCTAGTAATGATGCTAGGATTGATTTAAATGCACTTGTAGAAACGAAGGGCGCGGGAAAAAACAGGAGTATGAGCGCTCAAAGATTGTGCATGGCTACCACGAGGGGAGCTGGTGGTGGCGGTATACTGCAGCAAGTCACTAGAGGATCAGGACGAGGACTCTTACATAGTGTTGCGACAGCTTACGATAGCAAAGTACCTTTTCCAAAGACATCACAACTAGCAACTATGAGGTGAGTTATTTCTGCTGTGATTGCTTGCTACATTGCTAACTAATCTCTCGTCAGAAAACGTAGCAACCATAATTTTCTGATTCTCTCGACATCAAGCTTCGTTGGTGCCCGCCGTTGGCAATGCATTGTGATGGTGGCGCATCCCCGCCTTGTCACATGACACCATTTGGTTACGCAATCATCACAGGCATTTCCTATGACTTGTATTCTAAGAACAGAGAGCTATGTAATACACCGCGGGATCGCACACTGCACCAGAAGAACTCTCTTAAAGATTTCATGGCCACTCACCGTAGCCCGTTGTTGTCGAGGCAGGTATTCGAGATGGCTGTTCATTGACATTCTGACGGGATAGCAATTCTCCCTGTGGGATGATGTATTTTGTGTTTCAAAATGTGGGCCTAGAAAGGCTAAGATGCGCTATAAACTACGCAAGGTTGCTAGCTACCTGAGTCTGTTCAGCTTTGAAGATATGAAGGTACAGACCAATCTCATATGGTAAAATTTAGAATTTCTATGAGCAGTATCTGAAGTGTGAGCACTTTCCGGTTTCTCAGTGGAGGCCGATCCCACCGCAAGCGGGGCAAGCTTCACCTAAGGAATTTCTAGACGAGGGTTGTACTCAAACGATCTTAATTGCATATCGGCAAGATGAAGTGCGTGTTCTGTTATTATGATGAGCTGCTGGCACGCACACTGCGTATCACTGATCAAGTCAATGTTTGTTTACTGGCGCTAGACCCGCTCGCGCATCACACCGACTCCATACTAGATCCTGCATACATGCTCGCAACCATCAAAACATTCCGGTTTTGTACAGAATCCATAGCAACCCTTTGTACGAGACTGGGCAAGGCTCCAACGCACCGACCTTAGGTGGTGAAGAATGTCAGGACTCCCCCGCGGGACATGGAGAAAGTCTTCAAGACTTTGACGGTAACGCTGTTGCTTGTGATACCGATAAGCAAGATAACAGCGCGAACTGGCTTGTAGAAAACAGCCAGGAACTGAGCTTGAGTGCCCGATCGACACAGGACGATTCTGTTTCAACATCCGACGGTCAAAAATCAATTTGTGTTCAAGGCGAGGCAGGTGTGAAGTTGTGCCATCTCGTAGCAGCCAGTAAAACTGCCACGATCACCATGTTTGTGGACTTTTGCTGCCGAGTTATCCCAGTATCGACCATGCTTGCACCCCCCATCTTCCTGACAGCGTTTACAGGTGTGCCTAGCGTGTCTTCGATGGGGATCTGCGTGAGAAATGAGGACATGAGCCCGGCTGCGAAGCAATCGAATCTCGTTTGTGGCGCATTCCACGCTTCTCCAGCAGCGGAATTGTACCATACAGCCGAGCTTTTCCCTTGCGAAGGAACAAGCAAGCAAAGCAAGAGTTCACCCAGAAAGCAACCAGAGAGTTTGATTGACGATGTGAGCTGCGAGGCTCTTTTAGCCCAAGATTGTGGGTGCGCTTTGCTTCCCTAACACTCTTCTTTTGTAGAGCGCGACCTCTCAGTACATTGTTTGAAGCAACTTGGTGTCAGTTGCGCCATCGAAGGTGGTTTTTGGTTTACTGTGCATGTGATCTAACTATAAACATCACTCGTTGTTTGAAACGCAGAGGTGCTGCAAGTTAACATGTTTAAGCATAGCAGTATTTTCTCGTTACCAATGGTCTGCAAGTACCAATGATCTGCAAGTTTTTTTTCGAGAATTGGGTTTCAGGGTGACACTCCTCTGGCGATTTGGGCAAACGCGAGGGCTGTTACTATCCAGACCTGTATCCCCTGATTCACCGATACTGGTCGTTTGTTTTACTATGAAGTAATTCTTCATGTCCAAGATACAAGGCTTTGCTGTATAAGGCATCATGTCGTTTTCCATATGTACTTTATTGTGTGACATTCCCAGTAGTCTAAGCTCAAGTGTTTGCCGGAGAAGTACAAAGTCAGCAACCGCCTGCTTTTTCGCTGAAGCAATCGCCATTTGCTTTTTTCCACCAATTTTACGAATGCTGACTTCATGTTCAGAACATATGGGTGATACCTGTGGGACATTGCAGTTGCATCACAAGTGGATATGTTTGTACTTGTTCATGTTGTTCGTCCCGTGTCCAGGTCGCTTACTGAAGGACAACCCGTATTCAAAACCAGAATCTCGTATCATCTACATCGTAGTGAGCACGTAACTTCAGTTGCGTGTATTATGTCCAAACTGCACTATATCTGTGACGAATGCTTTTCCGATGTTAGCTTGATGACAGAAGCATCGTGCAGGATAATAACAGCTTCGTCTAAGGAGGAAGCTCAGCAGCCCGATCACAGTAACGATGACATCTTTTTCCGAATCTTCTTCATTGTTATGATGTCATTGGCGTTTCTCAAGCAGTCACGGTAGCGCTGACTTTGCGCGAAAACCGCGACGACCACATTTAATCCGATAATTTTTTAATCATGTGCCATACGCTATGGCACAAGATACTATAAAGAAAAGCATTCATATTGATAGCCTCGTCCGGCTGATATATGTATGCACTGAATGAATACTCAAGCATACAGTTGGTGCCGGCATTGCATCAGCTCTGGATCCGCTCAACACCGTTGCGGCATAAAACATAACGTCTCTACTTGCCCATCCCATTTGTGAAGACATTCAAGACCGAGCTATGTCGGCATCGTCGGTGCACGGACTCCTGGCCAATCGTGGTTACTGCTTGCTCCAGCCCTCGTGCGACGTAGCTGCGCTTGAAATCCT